>PVJI01016987.1:0-36861 GCA_004026765.1 Micronycteris hirsuta
AGAAAACCTGTCTTCTGGTTTAGACTCATGTCTGTGAAACCCAGAGTTAGATTCCTCAGTTAAGTGTTGTGATCCTGCAGGATTCAACAAACATGCTGCTTGGTTGATGCTTAAAGACAGTGTGTTAGTCAATTGCACCCCAGATCTTTCTCAGGATATCATCTTTTGCTGGCAATTCTTCATCTTCCACATGAGAACTTTCACATGAAATACTCTTCATTTATGCAAGTGTTGAAGTCTTAAAGAAAAAAACAAACTAGCAAGGACACATGTGCAGCATAGTCATTAGTTAATCCAGGAAATATCTGTGAAGCACTTACTGTGAAAAAGGCCATGTAAAGTGCAGGAACTGCCTTGCCCTGGGAGTTGGCCAAAATCTTCATTCATTTTTTCCATTAGATGGCTCTAGTGGCACTTACTGGTCTTTAACTTCATTTGACACAAACTTATTAGATTGTACTGTGACAGTTCTCATATCGACATGTATTTTAAAAAGACATAAAAATTGGTAATTTTTGTATAGCCATTTTAATATTGAAGATGGAAAAAACAAGCAACATTTTCATATATTATGCTTTATTATTTTAAGAAATGTAAAAACAAGGGTCTCAGTTCGATTCCCAGTCAGGGCACATGCCTGGGTTGCAGGCCAGGTCCCCAGTGAGGGCCATGTGAGGAGCAATCATACATTGCTTTCTCCCTCTCTTTCTCCATCCCTTCTCCTCTCTTTAAAAATAAATAAATAAAATCTTTGAAAAAAAAATAAATGTAAAAACACAACTGAAGTGCAAAAAAAAGATTTGTGCAGTGTATGGAGAAGATGCTGTGACTAATCAAACATGTCAAAAGTGATTTGGTAAATTTCATGCTGGAGATTTCTTGCAGGATGCTCCACATTCAGGTAGACCACTTGAAGTTGATAGCAATCAAATTCAGACATTAATTGAGAACAATCAATGTTATACCACATGGAAGATAGCTGACATACGCAAAATATCAAAATTAAGCGTTAAACATCATTTGCACCAGCTTGGTTATTTTAATTGCTTTGATGTTTGGATCCACATAAGTTAAGTGAAAAAAACCTTGACTGTATTTCCACATGTGATTCTCAAATGTAATGAAAATGCTCCATTTGTAAAACACATTGTGATGGATGATGAAAAGTGGATACTTGACAACAATGTGCAATAGAAAAGATTTTAGGGCAATCAAAATGAACCACCGCCAACCACACCAAAGGCCATTCTTCATCCAAAGAAGATGATGTTTTGGATAGGTGGGATTGGAAGGGAGTCCTCTAGTATGAGTTCCTTCCAGAAAACCAAGTGATTAATTCCAACAAGTACTGCTCCCAAATAGACCAACTGAAAACAGCACTCGACAACAAGCATCTTGAGTTAGTAAACAGAAAATATATAATCTTCCATCAGGATAACACAAGACTGCATGTTTCTTTGATGACCAGGAAAAAACTCTTTCAGCTTCCCTGGGAAGTTCTGATTCATCCACTGTATTCACCAGACATTGCATCTTTGGATTTCCATTTATTTCAGTCTTTACAAAATTCTCTTAATGGAAAAAATTACAATTCCCTAGATGACTGCAAAAGGCACCTGGGACAGTTCTTTACTTAAAAAGATGAAAAGTTTTGGGAAGATGAAATTATGAAATTACCTTAAAGATAACAAAAAGGTAGTAGAATTAAACAGTAAATATGTCATTCAACTATTGATGATAACAAAAATTTGTCTTTTATTTTTTACTTAAAAATTGAACAAACTTTTTGGCCAACCCAATATTTCATCATTCTCAGTAACCTGGTTTATTCAGCCTTGGCTCTCATCTATAAATAAGGAGATGGGAACAGGGCTTCTTAATGCCTTTCTTGCTATAGCATCAGTAACAGTAAGCTCATGTTTCTTTCATCCTTTGTATGTGGGGAGGAAGCAAACTGGAGAGATAGTAGGAACTGAGTCTATTGCGAAGCCTTCACAAGATGACATAAAGGAGCAAAAATCCTGTCTAAACTGCACAGGTGCAATTTTCCCTATGCTGACCCATTGAGAATTGAAATATGGTGCAGTAGCTTTACTGGTTATCCCTTCTCTCCTTGTCTCCTACATATTCTGATTTTTATACTGTCCTTTGATCCTTTAGTCATGGCCTGCTGAGCTTGGCTATGTTAATTCACACATTGTATGCAGGAAACATATTTATACATTTTACGTTGACTGGTAGTGGAGTGCGGGACACGTATAAATACATTTTTTGTAGACTAGCAGTAGAATAAGGGTAACGTACAAATACATTTATTTTTATACTTTTTTATTGCTCTAAAGGGATGCTAACATGCAGATATATGAATTCCAAAGGACAAAATGTGGGTCTCTTTAACACAGACAATGGTGAATTATGTATGTATGTTTTAACAATTATCATACAAAAAAACTACTAAAACTTCATTCTTTCTTTTTTACATACGATTAACACAACAAAAAACACTACTAAAACTTCATTCTTCTTTTTTTACAATGAAGTTTAAGAAAGAAAACTTCATTCTTTCTTTTTTTTACACATTTTACGTACTTTTTTTCAAAATATTTTCAATAAATTGGACTTTTTACATATTTTATTACTTTTATTTCAATTTCCAGTGAGTTTTCCAGTATTTGTCTGTTTAAAATTTAAGAAAAATAATTCAGTATACATTTTATAGTAAATCACAAAAAGTTTCATTGAAAAAAATTATGTAAAACTAAAGTTATCGTAATTTTACTGAATGTTGCCATTTGCACAAAACATTAGCAAAAATGGCCCGTTCCACCTGTTAGCTTGCGATAAAAGCTATCCACAAACCATGTGTTCACCTGGGATCTGACAGCCTGGGTTCTCCAGCTCCTGATCTCTTTGTTGACCTCTCTACTCACATAGAAGATGCTAGGAGAGTTCCAGGGACTGTGGCACCATGCCTGCAAGCTCAGCAGAAGGAAAGCTTACTTTTTACCTGTGATATTTGGATGATTTCTACAAAATATTTAGGATAGTTTGGATGCAAACTTTGAGAAAATTCTGAACCTCACCCAATTAGTGGTGATTCATTGTATTTTATTTAGACTGTAGATTTCATCAAACCTTTCTGAAGACTAAGAGTTAAAGAACAGAAATCAGCATTCAGGATACCAGAGAGCTTTCCTTGGAAAATCTTTGAGTGGAAGCTATTTTAAGCATTCTAGAATAATTACAAGTCTAATAGTATGACCTCATGCCATCCGCTTTCAATACTGAGTCTCAATGAGTACTCTGAGCTTTTTAAAAATTGTCTTAAAAATTTAATTCACTATGCTGGAAGTGGACTGTTCTGGTTGCTAATATAGGGTAGTTAAAAATCTTAATTATTCTGGAGCAGAATGATTGGTTTATGGATTATTTAGATATTTGATTTCTAATATATTCTGAATAAAAAAATTCAGTGGAGGAGAGTTTATAAAGCATTCTACACTTTTCCTAGAATATACAACAGGTGCCTGATATACATCCTGATATACTCTCCCATATTTGTTCACTCAATAAGTGTATATGAGCCCGGCTGGTGTAGCTCAGTGGATTGAGCGCGGGCTGGGAACCAGAGGGTCCCAGTTCGATTCCCAGTTGGGGTACATGCCTGGGTTGCAGGCCAGGTCCCCAATGAGGGCCATGTGAGAGGCAACCATACATTGCTCTTTCTCCCTCCCTTCTCCTCTCTCTGAAAATAAATAAATAAAATCTTTAAAAAAAAATAAGTGTATATGAGCCCCTGCTATACACCAGACTTTATTTTCTGCATGTGGAGGGGGAAGGTACATGGGTTTTGGTACTTTTGGGGCTCTGCATCAAACAAGGGGATGAGGGACAAGAGGAAAGTGCCCAATAGAGAGGGACAGGTATAGGGGAAGATGGCTGGCCACCATGGTCTCAGCAGCAGTTCTAGTGAGTGAAGGTCAAGTTCCAAGGGTAGTCCAGGTAGACAGGGAGCACCAGGGGTCTGAGGCAGGGGTCAGGCTATCCCAAAGAAGAGTTGTCATGAATACCACAAGGTCTGCAGAAAATTTAAAACAGTAGATAAAAGTTAGTCTTTTAAAATTATCTGTTTATTTTTTTTTTTTTTACCAAGAATAGGTGGTGTCTAGAAGATGACACTACTGAACAACCAAAGCTAGTAGACTGCTTCATATTTCAAGGGATGGTGTTGCAGATAGGCTTCCATAGTCAGACCTGCTGTGTAGACAAGCAATGAAGTATTTAGTGAGGTGTATGCCTACTGGGGCAGGAGGAATTGTAGTGATATCAGAAACTAGAGAAACTAAAGAATCCCCACAATCTAATTCTGAATGGGACTTTGGGTGGTAAACCCCACAGTGGGATAAGTTTGTTAAGGAATCCACTCTCTGAGAAATGCAAACAAAGGCATTATCAGTCCAAGCATGAGCATAAATTATCAAAAAAATAAAATAAAATAAATGAAAAGTAACATCATTTAGCTTTGGAAAGCAATGTTACTTTCCAAAAGAGGAATTTTAAATCTCTTTCAGGAGTACAGGTCCAGCTTTCCCTTGCTGTATCAACAGCAGCAGCAAGATCTGAGTCCTCCTCAGGTAGTACCTGCTTTATCTGTGTGTAGTGCATCCAAGGCTTCATTTCAGTGAGCTTTATGGAAGAATGTGTTATCAACACGATATCACAGGACCAGTCCAGTTCTTGGCTAACTGCTGTTCAGGACCTTGAGTTACCTAGGTCTTAAGGAAGACTCTGTCTTCCAGTTGAAATGGGCTCACCAGACAAGTAAATATACATGCAATGAGAAAATTTGTGCAAAGATTTAATGTTTTCCCTAAATGTTGTACATATTTTTTGATTTTTTATTCATGTTCTAAACCCAAAGGAGGTGTTCCTAAAACAGAAACTTGGAAGGGCCTCTGATGAACTCCTTCAAAAGGGCTTAATTTAAGCCTGCTTTGGGGCACTACAGTAATCCAGAGCAAGGAAATAGAAACTGCCTGGTCTCATTTCAATTGTTTTTCCTGGCATATTTTTGCCAGGGTCTTCTTTATTTGTGTGGTTCATTTTTTCAGTCTTCTCCCATCAACTGGGTTCTAAAAATGCATGTAATTTCCTTTGAATCTGTAGTATCTGCCCTATCTTCTGGGATATTTCTGAAGTGAATGATGGTCTTTGAGGCTTTTACTGGCAAAATGGGGCTGTTATAGGGAGACCAGTATGCCTGATTTTAAGAATTTCAGGACTTCCAGCCAAGATGAAGGCATAGATAGGCATACTGTGCTTCCTCGTACTACCAAAAGAAGGACAACAAATTTTTTAAAAACAAAAAACAGCCCTGGCTGGTGTAGCTCAGTGGATTGAGCGCGGGCTGGGAACCAAGCGGTCCCGGTTCGATTCCCAGTCAGGGCACATGCCTGGGTTGCAGGCCAGGTCCCCATGAGGGCCATGTGAGAGGCACCCACACACTGATGTTTCTTTCCCTCTCTGTCTCCCTCCCTTCCCCTCTCTCTAAAAAAAAATAATAAATAAATAAATAAAAATAAAAATCTTAAAAAAAAAACAAAACAACCAGAACTGCCAGAAAATTGAATTGTATGGAGTCTGACAACCAAGGAGTTGAAGAAGAAACATTCACCTAGACTGATAGGAGGGGTAGAGATGGGGAGCTGAGGTGGAGAAGACTCACAGCAAGGCAGAGGCTGGAGGACCTAGGCAAGAAAGGCAGCAGCTCCCGGACCAGGTGAGGTGATGGCTGGCAGACAAGTTGGTCCCACATCTGCATGCAGATAAACCAGGAGGAACAACTGGGGAATTAGACAGATCATGCAACCAAGGATTCCAGTAGGGGAAAAATAACCCTCAAAGCCTGTGACTGAAAAAGTCTGCTGGGCTTGTGGCAGCAGGAGAAACTCCAGCCTCACAGGAGAGTTCATTGGAGAGACCCACAGGGTCCTAGAATGTACACAAACCCACCCACTTGGGGATAAGAACCAGAAGAACCCAATTTGCTTGTGAGTAGGGGAGGAAGTGACTGAAAGCTGGCCCAGGGCAGAGCAAGCAGCACTGTTCCCTCTGGGACCCTTCCCCCATATACAGAACCACAACTCAGTGACATGGGTCGCCCTGTCTTGAAGAATACCTAAAGCCCCACCCCTTACAACATAACAGGCAAACCAACAAAAAAACGTGGCCCAAATGACAGAGCAGATCAAGGCTCCAGGAAAAAATATGATTAAGCAATGAAGAGATAGCCAACCTATCAGATACACAGTTCAAATCACTGGTCATCAGAATGCTCACAGAAATGGTTGACTATGGTCATAAAATAGAGGAAAAAGTGAAGGCTATGGAAAGTAAATTAAATTAAAATGCACAGGGAATCAACAGTGATGTGAAGGAAACTGGGACTCCAATCAACAGTTTGGACCAGAATGAAGAAATAAACATTCAACCAGAACAGAACGTAGAAACAAGAATTCAAAAATATGAAGAGAGGCTTAGGAACCTACAGGATAACTTCAAACGTTCCAACGTCCAAATCATAGGGGTGCCAGAAGGAGAACAAGAAGAGAAAGAAATGGAAAATTTATCTGAAAAAATAATAAAGGAGAACTTCCCTACTCTGGCAAAGGAAATAGACTTCTAGGAAGTTCAGGAAGCTCAGAGAGTCCCAAAGAAGTTGGACCTAAGGAAGCACATAACATGGCACATCATAATTATGTTACCCAAGATTAATAAAAGGAGAAAATCTTAAAAGCAGCAAGAGGAAAGGAGACAGTTACCTGCAAAGGAATTTCCATAAGACTATCAGCTGATTTCTCAAAAGAAACCTGACAGGCAAGAAGGGGCTGGAAAGTATTCAAAGTCATGAAAGACAAGGACCTACATCCAAGAACACTCTATCCAACAAAACTATCATTTAGAATGGAAAGACAAGTACAGTGCTTCCCATATAAGGTCAAGTTAAAGGAATTTGATACCAAGCCCTTATTATATGAAATGTTAAAGGGACTTATCTAAGGAAAAGATCAAAAACTATGAACAGTAAAATGACAACAAACTCACAATTATCAAAAACTTAACCTAAAAAAACAGAAACAAACTAACCAAGCAACTAGAACAGGAACTGAATCACAGAAATGAAGATCACATGGAGGGTTAACAGCAGGCAAGGGGGGAGAATGGAGGAAAGGTACAGGGAATAAGCATAAATAGTAGGTACAAAATAGACAGGAGGAGGTTAAGAGTATAGGAAATGTAGAAGCCAAAGAACTTATATGTATGACCCATGGACAAGGGTGGAGGCGGAATGCGGGCAGAAGGGTGGGTGCAGGGCAGAGGGAAATAAAGGGGGGGGGACAACTATAGTAACATAATCAACAAAATATAATTTTAAGAAAAGAGTTTCAGTAATACTGGTTGAACTTCCTCTAAACTTCCTTGTTAAAAGGGTATTGTTTCTTTTGTAAAATTCATACCTGTTCTTTTAGGTTAATTTTTGGGGGTTGGATGTTTACCATCCTACCTAGAGTTCCATCAACTCAAATGGATCAATCAACCTGCATGTAGATCTCATATGGGAATATTTCACCCCCGGGTCTTTATGATCAACTCAGAAGCCCCTGGACCTGGAGAGCATGTTTTGGCAGGATTTTTAAGCACAATTACTGCCTCTTGGGGGGGAAAGTTACTTGTGCATGCATTTCGCAAGGTAGATCTCAATCAAGCTCCCAAATGAAATGATACAGTCTGGCATGTAGAAAAAAGTATGTGTAAATTTTTAATCCCCAAGCTGGCATTCTGGAGGTTGAAGGAACACTTGTTTTGGTAATTGGTCACTCCAGTAACTGACACTGCAGCTCAAATTTCTTGGTTAATTTCGTGTTTAGCACTGAGTTTGTAGCTCCCGTATCTATGAGAAAGTCAATTAGCTTGTTCCTCACTGTCATTGGTACCTGGGGCTCCTATGGGAAATAGTTGTAGGTCAGGATATAACTAGGGGATCCCCTGAGCCTTCTTGTTTATCATATCTGTCATTACTTCCTAACATTTTTCTGTGAGTGTTTCTATCCTTTTTATTTTTCTTTTTGATTTCCAGGCAGTCCTTTCTCAAATGGCTTTTCTCTTTGGAATAGGTTCATTGATTAGTGCTTAGTGGTTCTTTCCCTTCTCCTTCCCAATTCTGCATCTCTTTCTGGTCCTCCCTGTCACTTTTTTTCTAAGAAAACAGCAGCCTACTTTAATTTATTTGTTTCCAGGTCATGGTGTACTTTAAAGGCTATGCCCACAAGCTGTGAGTTATTTATTCCCAATGCACTGTCCAAATGTTGGAACTTCCTTCTGATATCCGGGGAGCTTTGCCCAATAAAAATAACATTTACCATTCAGACATTTTCTGGTGGCCTGTGGGTCAGCATCAGTGTGTTTTTTATAGGCCTGAGAGATCCTTTCTAATAATTAAGAAGGGTCTCCAGTATGTTCCTTTTGAACACCCTGTACCATATTCAGGCTCTTTTTTTTAGGCATCTCCTTGTAAGCGCCTTCAATATGTACCTATTGTAATATTCTAGGGAGGCTGGTCCCTACTAATCAGGTCCCATTTGGGCTCCCTCAAGGGAATTGCCACAGCTAGTTTGAGGTCTAATTGAAATTCTCTTGACGCAGTCTATGGCCATACCACCCTGAATGTGTCCAATCTTGTCTGAAATGTTCTTGATGAAAGTGATGAGCCTCTTCATTAGCCTTTTTTATAACTAGCTACCTTTCACCCATCATTAGCAGGATGTTAAGGAGAGCCTGTACATCTGCCCAGTTTGCATGGTGAGTGGCAAAAACTGAGGTGATAAGATCTTCCATTTTTTGAGGATCATCTCTATATAAGGGGGCTGGAAAACTTTCAATTCAGTAAGTCTATAGTGGAAAATAGAGGATGGGCCCAGTAGTGGCGAACGTGTTGGTCCTCCCAGTTTATTCAGCCTGTCGGGTATTGCCGCAAAGGGAATTGTCCCACTCCAGATAGGAATACCCCCTGGCTAAATTGGGTACCCCAGCGGGCCTTCAATAGGGAAACTACTCCTTCACCATACAAAGGTGGGGTTGTCATCCTTCTGGGCCATATTTTGAGGTATCTAGCAGCAAGGGTGGTGGCAGGAGAAATCTTTCTTCTGCTAATTTCAATCCCTTGGGTGCAGAGTATTAAAGAGACTCATCTCCTCGTTTTCCTTTTTAATCCTGTGTCTTATTCTCAGGGAGGGGTTTTGAAACTAATTCCCTTCTCTGCATCAATAGGTTGTTCCCCTTCTCTGCCAAATCCTTATTACATAAGGGCATAAATGCCTGGATATAAAGGATATGGTCCCATTTCCCTGACTGTTGGCAAACAATTCCAACTGTATGATGGTGTAGCAATTTAGGAAAACATTTAGGATCCATTTTTCTACATAATCTAAAGTTTAAATAGGCAAAGCAATGTTACAATAGAAAACTAATTTTTTCTTAGTCATTGGATCATAGCTGTACATAGAGCAATCTCCTAACATTTGGCCAAGTGGGCTCCCTTTAAGAATCAAAGTAGAACAATTTCTGATGGTACAAAAGTATAAACCCAAAAACATAACCACATAAAGACCCCTGAAAAAGTGGGAATGTACAGACAAAACTTGGATCCATAATTCTATTATTCCAAATGAATTCTCACAAGCTTGTCCTAGCATCTTATCTCCTGTCAGCTAATACCATAAGTGCCCCTCTTCAGACCCATGTGGCATAAAGCTCAAGTGACACAAAGTCCAAGTATTACAAAACCCAAGCGGTACAAATCCCAATTGGCATAAAGCCCCGGTAACAGGGATGGCCTACCAACCTGTACTGCAACTGGTCCTAACTGGGCCCAATTGGCACAAAGCTCATGCAGCAAGGGTAGCCTACCAATTGGTACTGCACATGTTCCTTACCAAACACAAGTGGAACAAAGTCCAAGTGCCACAAAGCCCAAGCAACATAAATAGAGAACCCCTGGAGGCACAGTGGTTTGACTTATCCTGTCTTAGAACCCATATTCTTTCACCAGCCAAGTATTTCAGGCACCTGACACCTTGAGAAGGCCTGCAGGGAAATTCCTGGAGAAAAGCTCTTGACAACTGCTGGAAAATCCCCACAGTTCTGCTCCCAAGCTCAGCCTGCCATAGTCAGCTTGGTCCCCAGCCTGGGCCCTCTGGAACTTACTGAGGTCCATGCTGTCTCACCTGAGTTGCTAAAATCTGTGACTGAACAAATGGGTTTGGCTGTCTGCCACAACAAAAGCCACATGAAATAAATGCTGGTGCAAAACAAAAGGTTTATTCAGGTGTCGCAGCCTGGGAGAATGGCAGATTTCTGTCTCAAAGACTATTCCCCTTCCTGCTTGAGTCTGAGACTCTTAAGGGATAGGGAGGGGAGGGCTTTCTCTTTTATCCAATTACCTCATTAGCTCTTGGCACATTAAGGTCCTGTCCTCTCATCTTTCTAGCTTTTGGTGCGTTGGGGCTCTACCCATTCATTTTTCTAGCTTTTGTGTGCTTGGGTCCTTTCCATTTATCTTTCTATCTTTGGTTCGCTTGGACCCTATCTACTCATCTTTCTAGCTTTCTGTATGCTCAATGTAAGAACCACTTCTTGCCATCATCTTAACCAAGGAGGGAGACTCCTTGGTGCTCCAATTCATTGTCTACAGTAACACTTCCAGAAGCCAAAACTGAAACCTAAGTTTGGCCATTTGCTGGCATTGGAATTACACCCAAATTCTTCACCTCCAGGTATTTTGTTTTCCTCATTTGTTCAATGGGAGGAATAAGGGTCATGAAGCTATAATGCTGTCATGAAGATTAAATTAAAGGACATAGTAACTGTAAGTACTTCCTATGGGGGCTGGTGCATAGATAAGAGTTCTGTCTTTATTATTGTAATGAAACAGGAAAAGGCAAAAATGAAAAGGAGAAAATTTCTGTGACATTTACGGGAGACTTGGAGCTTTTCTTTTTCAGAGATTTCTCTGCCTTCTTTATTTGGCTCTTTGGCTGGGTAAACTTCTACAGCATTATTTATTTTCCATATCTCATAAATAGTCTCTTAATGTAATTTCTCATGCACAATATCTGTGGAAAACTTTCCTGGGTGAATGTTGTTTTTAGGGTTAACTTGTGCTCACCTCCTAGCAACTGGTTTTGATGAGGTAAAGCCTCTTGTCAGCATCTGGAAAGACATAAATTACACAGAAGAACTTCACTTTCAGCAGGACCTCTTCATACATTTCATCTCCAGCCTCAGCTCAGGGGTGATGTGCAAAGTGGTAAATCCTAATATATGGCTGTGCCACATGATATTCAGAACTCCTTTGATATTTATAACCTTTTTGAATGTTTGAATACGTTTTCATAACTATTTAGCTTGTTTAAATTATAAGAATTTTTAAAATTCTCACCCGAGTATAAGTTTTCTTGATTTTAGAGAGAGGGTAAGGTGGCGGCGAGAGAAAGAGTTAACTTTGATGTAAGAGAGAAGCATCGATTGGTTGTCAACTGTATGCACCACGAATGGGATCAAACCTGCAACCTAGGTATATGCCCTGACCGGGAATCAAACTCTCAGTCTTTTCACATATAGAACATTGCTCCAACCAACCTAGCCACCCAGGCAGGAATAGAGGAAATGAGAAAAGCAGCACAACAGTTGTTTGGAAAAAAGGGCATGTAGGTTAATTAGAGAAGACTTCATTTCTTTGGAAGCTAACTGGAAACTCTTGGAGATTTCTGAGGATTATAAATTAGATCTGGAGAAGCAGAGACCTCAAGCAACCATTGTGAACCTATCAGGAGGCAAGTGTGTACTAGTTCACACTCAGAACCACCTGGACTGGAGAGACTGGGCTGCAACGATTCATTCTGCTCCAGGAGCACTCAGAAGAACATCTTTCCAGGTCAGAACTACTGTCTTTGCCTGTCCTGGCTTTGACTGCCATCCCCAAACTCAAGTAACTTAGAGCAGCAATTTTCAATGTTTTCCATCTCATGGCACACAAAAACTAATTACTAAAATTTTGTGGCACACTAAAATATACATTATATTTTTTGATATGACCAAAAAATAGGTATAATTTTAGTTCATATACATCAGATGGCTATTGTTGGCTGTTGTCATTTTTTTTATTTGACAGTGTAAGAGAAAAAAGTCAGTGTCCCTGAGTAAATAGTCAGGTATTACATGTTTTAAAAATTATTGCAGTATACCATCATGACTCTTGTGGCACACAGGCTAAAAATATCTGTCTTAGAGCAAAGAGCAATGATACTTCTGTAGGTGTGATCACTGGTCAAAATGTGACACTTACTAGCCATGTGACTTTGGACCACTATCTTTCCTTTCTGGTCTTTGTTTCCTAATGTGTAAATGGTGTCACATGCACAGCAGAATACAAATTAAACGAGATGACTTAGTAAAGTGTTTGGCACAGTCAGTGTTTCATCACCTTTGCCATTATTAGGCACCTTAATACAGTCTCAGTTACTACCTAACAGTTCTTATGATTATGATTATCCTTTTGGCCCTTATTGATTCTCAGGGGACCAATAATATACCCTAGGTGGATGAAGTGTCAGCACCACAGCACCTTCTCAAAGATCCTAAGGTAGAATTGTGCCTTACAGCACTACACTGGCACCTGAAAGACCTGACTGCCTGCCTCAATGGCCTGGGGGAAGACGTGGAGAGGGACTGGTGATAGCAGAGAGATGGTGGTGGGCATGGCCGTAGGTGTCCCTAACCCAGAAACTAAGACAGCTATGTGTAGAGCATGGAGTGGTATGTGCATGTTCTCAAAGCCAGCACTGTAACCTAGGATCGCAACGTGTGCTCACTGAGCTTTCCCCACCTGTCCTGAGACAGCAGAATCCATGCCTAGCTCAAAGATTCTGACACCCTGTGGTCCATCGGTGGTGCATCTTTATGTCACTCCATCATCCCACTTCTGGGGTCAGAAGTTGTTGTGAACATCTTGGACCAGCTAGCTCTTTGTGGGCACCCAGGGGCTGCTGATCTGCATGAGCACTGATACCTTCAGAGGCCCAGGCCCTACTAGATGGGGCAGGGATAGAGGAGGAGGCAGGTATGGTCCATCATAACTGTCACCCAAAGGTGCCATCAGGAGGCTATCACACCCATAGTTTTGGAGCATGGATATGCCAGAGGCAGACCCTGAATCAGAGTCAGGCTTGTCCTCCTAGAGGTGACTCAAGCTTGTCTGTGGGCTGTGCAGCATTCAGATGTATCTGTCAAACACTGGGTTTTCCACTCTGTGGTGGGAGGGGGCAGGATTATGCAGTTCCAGGAGGACCCTATAGAACCTAAAATCTGATTCCCCTCAAGAATTCCACAGAAACTTGAAGCCCTTCCTGTCATTCTGAAGAGCAAGGCTGGAGGTCAGAGCCCCTGGTTCCAGATGAAGGTGCCCTGTAAGTTCTGCTCTCATGCCTGGTATAAGCTCTGACTTCAGGGAATGAATGACTCAACTCTCCTGTGCCATCGATTTCCCACCTATGAAAGACTAGTGTGATACCCTGACTCTTCACACAGTGGGAGAAGGAGGGGACAGGAAAGCCAAACCACAAAGGAGCAAAGCAAGACAAGCTCAGTGGCCAATCACACCTATTGCCTCAATCAGGGCACTTACTGGGCAAACAGGTAAAGAGTGCTCCTGTTTTGACATCCTATAAAAAATAGACTGACTGGATTTAGTTCAATGCAGTCATTTTTAAAGTAAACCAGGATGCATTTTTATATCCTTTTTCCTGAAATAACAAAAATTTGCCTTTTTGTAAGCTGCTTTTTTTCCCTCAGTTTTCATGACTCCACCTCTTGGTGAGAAGGGTTTAAGAAGAAGAAGGGAGGGCAAAGAGGATGGGGTGAGAATGCCAGGAACACAGGCAGGTGCTGGCAGCTGTGGTGACATGGTAAAGGTGGTGGAGGGTGGCCAATGAGAGTCTGTCCCCAGGGTGTAATGACAGAGAAGAGTCCTTATTAATTAGGCATCTTAACCATGACTGGATTCTCATAGCCGAAAAGGAACAACTGACACCCAGTAGCAGTGTCAAGTCTTGTTAAAACTTGATAAGGGTCAAAATGAGGGCAGTGGTTTGCAGATACCCCACACCTACATTTCTGAAAGATTCTGCTAATGTGGCTGCTCATAACATAGGCTTACCTGCCTAAGCTTGTTATTTTATTTTACTGGTAGGAAGCTTCATCATCAAATAGAACAGAACTGTTGTTTCCCATAAATGTTCTGGATTATGTCAGGTTTCCCTCTGAAACTCTGAATCACACAGTCCACACCCTACCTTTCTGCAGTACCACAAGGAAAACACTCTTTACAGGAATCATTCCTGTCTATTTCCTCTCATTTCCCCTTTCCAGTTCTTTTTAGAAGATAAAAGTTGGAAAGTGATCTGACCTCAGTTCTGGAAGAATATAACAGTGTCCTTGGGCCTTTGCTATAATATTTGATATCTCTCAGCTGGAGTTGCCACTCCTAGTCAGTGGACACAAGGAATAGTCAAGCCTCAATGACTTCTAGATATCGACCTCTTTTTCTGAATGAGAAGAACTATTGGTCACAGCTTAGGTCTAGCTCTTGACCCACCACACAATGTTCCTAAAATTTTGAATTACTTACCACTATTTAAGAAGTGTAAGATTTTACATAAAGATCTAGATTTCTGGCTTCTCTTAAAAAATCAGTGTCTGGCAGTGTTGGCCCCTCTCTGACCTGGCAATCAATGGTCACACCAGCACCCTCATGGAAGATGTCTTGCTAGCTTCTGTAGCCCTGGGAACCTCAACTTCACTAAATATCAGTCCAGTGTCCTACCTGTTTTCCATCTAAATCCATGATAGTTCTTTGGCTGGAATTTATATGGGGCCTATTTGGGATTCTGCATGTATGTCTCTGTATATGAAGTGGGGTATGTGGAGAGTCTTAATTATAATGGCATGTGAAACCTTGATGCCTCTCCAACACATGCTAAATTGTGTACCTGTTGGCAATAAGCTTTAGGAGTTGCCAGCAGACTCCTCTGTCCAGGTGATAAACCTAGACAGGTCTGAGTCAACACCCGGATCAATGTGATGCGAGAAGTGCTGGGTGCTTACAAAAAATCTCCCGTTGCCCAGCAATAGAGGTGATAAATGTTCACCCAGGACTCTGAATGATCTTCTGAGTGATGGTATACAAAGAGTTAAGACAAGTTGGTGTTTCCAGTAAGGTGGAGCATAAACAGAGAAAGAGTCTGGGTCCTCAAAGGCCTCATTGAACTTCTGACTTAGCCACACAATATCACCCCACTTGAGCCTTCTTATAAAAAGTTATTAGCATTTTAATTGTTTGAGTAACATACTTTGACTGTTACTTACAGCTGAAAGCATTCTTTCCAGACTTTGGGGTCCTAAAGATTTTACTTTACAGGACAAGCCCTGACCCTGAGGTCTTTCACGTCCTTCCTGGGTATTCAGACATTTGGTCTGTTTGTTGAATCAAAGTTACACAACAGTTCCAGGATCCAAACTCTGCCCCTCCCACACACATTGGAAAACAGAAAAGTCTTCTATTTGGACTATTTCTGCTGAAAGAGTGGAGCTTCTTTTTTAGGTGCTGACAATGAGGAAGGCAGCTTTGTAGAGGAGGGAGGTGGCTACTTGTACATGCAAACATTCTGGATGATGCCTTGGAAGGGCTGACATGAACCCCTCTGGGAGACTGGCTTTTGTATGTGTGTCAATAATGCAACAACCTGCCTCAGACCTCAGGGTCCAGTAAAAACAGGAGCAGTAGAGGGCACAGACCTGCCTTCACACCAACATATCTGCTGTCACTTTCCTCTTTCCCATGAGAATAAAGTGAGAGCAGAAAGCTATGAGACAGCAAGCTATGTCATTCTACAACGTGCAGAGGCCATTGCATACCTGCACTGGGGGCAGGCTGCATCCTCTGCTGTTCAGGATAAAATGTGACAGTGCAACATCATTCAGAGCAGCAGTTGCACAAGGTTTCCTAAGGTTAAGCTGGACTATCCCAGAACTGCCAACATTCCACCTAAGTAACCAGCAAGTGTGCATTGTTTCTTTTAGCCCTTGTGTTTTAAAGGCAGAAGTGACTTTGATGTGCTGAAAATTCATCTCTGAGTATGAAGTAAAAAATTATAATTTAAAACAGTGACCAATTTTTAGGAGTTAGGTTGCCACATGCAAAACAAGCAGGTCCACAGAATTCAATAAAACATGCATATTTCCATTCAACCAAAAGTTTCAAGTTATGGGCAGTGAAGGGTGCAGAATTACAGTAGTTCCCTTTACTAGGAAACTCTGTAGCTCAATATATCAATATAGCACATCAGCACATAAAGAATATGGGTGACTTACTCTGACTGAGTTTTGCAGTTGATTTCTTCTCCCTGTAATGAAGAAACCTGATTCTTAAAGACACAGAGGGACAGTAGACATTTGCTGGACATAGGCCCTTATTGGGCCTGGGAAAGCAGATTCAGCCAAGTGGCAGGTGAGGCCTGCACTCCATGTCCTTGCACCCACAGGAAGATGCAGGAAGATCCATGTCCCTGCAGAAAGATGCTGCAGCCAATACCTGCTCTAGCCAAAACTGTTCTCCCTTCCTGCCATAGCCAAGCTTCTCATGCTTGTGCATTGTCACCTAAGTTTTCCCACCTTTCTCACTTCTTTATTTACTGTCTTTTTCATGTCTTGAAGCTGTTTTCACAAAGATCCCCTCTGATTGTGAGTGACAACATGGCCCATTATCAGTCCTCAGTTACTGGACCCTCAGATGTTCCTTTTGGAATTTTCTCCCAGGGACAGCACTAATCTGCATCCCCAAGGATCCTTGCCACCTCTCTGGTGGCTGAACCATTTTGAAGTTCACTCCTGGGCTACTGTCTCCCTCATGTCCTATGCATCCTGCACAACTTCATTCATACCACATACCCCTGCAACTGCTCTCCCCAACACCTTGTCTCACAGATCCATGTTAGACCTATTCTTTCAGCTCCAAAGCCACATAACCAGCTGCCTCCTCCTCATCTCAACATTTCAAATTCACCAAGAGCAAAATCTCACTCATTTTCGGCCCCAGCCCACCATCTACCTCTAAAACTAGTTATACAGGAAGCATGGGGGCCTCCTAACCTCCCATCTCCCAAAATCCTCTTACAGAAAATCTATTATTGAGCCCTAAGGAGTTCTCTTTCTACCTTCTTGGCCACCTCCTTGTGCTTTATCTTCATCCCCTCTCCCTAGACCTCTGCACAATCAGATGAGATTGCTTTGAACTATAAACTTGGTCCCTGCTTTTACTACAACACACACCACAATGAAACACTGCTGGGGCTTCCCTTTGCTCTCTAAATGAAAAACAAAATTTTAACATGGCCTAGTTAGTACTCTTTTATTTTCATTTCCACATTCCCCAGCCACAGTTCTGTGAACTACCTGGTCCCCTCCATGGGGCTTTTGTACAGCAATGCTAAGTACACTGGCCTACACACACATGAACACAAAGCTGTGTACACACCCATACACATGTGCACATGCCCCAATGAGTCTAAATACACACATGTATACACATATAGGTGCAAACACACATAGATGCATAGAAACACACTCTCTTTTAACACCTTAGCTCTTGGTGAAGTTTTGCTCATCTTCCCATGTAAGATCCAAACCTCCTGTTATCTACCCTGATAGTAAGCCTCTTTACCTTGCATCTCTTCTTCCTGTAACTCAGCATATTTGCAACATCACATATGTGTATTTGATAGGGAGTTTCCCTCCAGTGACTATAAATCCCATCAGAGCTGGAAACTTATATCTTTTGCCTTGCTGGCTCCCAAGGTTAAGTGACAAAACCCCAAGATAAGGTAAGAGAGAAAGAGGACTGAGCAGGGAAGAAGGCACGTCAACTGGGAAATCCAACCCAATAAGCATTTACAAAGTGCACTGTCAATTGGTTTAAGGTATTGCCAAATCTATGTGTCCACATTTAAAAACTGTGAAGGAGGGTTTGTGGGGCAGGTCCTCCAGAATAAAAATGAATGTAAGAAAATTTATGGTTGCTAATTTTTGGCCTTCCCCATAGCTCACCAGACCCTTCTTTCTATATCCAAGCTTCCTTTCTTTATCTCCACATCCATCAGGTTGGGCATATGCATGCTCAAGGACACACCAAGGATTCTTGCCCTTTCATGTCATGGTTTCCTCTTTTGTTATCATCAGAGTTTTTGGATTTCCTAAGCAGCATAGACACTGATATTATTTTCAAGGCCCACCAGGCAGTGTTCTTTCCTGACCTTCCTCCTCTTCATGAGTCTTTTTACAAAATGTTAAAGTCCACTTTCTGCAACTCACCTGAAAATGCTTTTAAAGGAATAATAACAGCACAAATGTGGTGATTTGAACAAATACTGAGAGGAACAGCAAGCAGAAGGTGACCCCTCAGGAAGACCCTTCTCAGGCTTCATCACATTTTAAGACATCCATAGATGGAGTTTTGTCTGTTGAGAGGTACCTGGGGTTTTCCTCTCTGCTCATTTTCTGTATCTGACCCACTGTCTTTGCTCTGGTCATTTCTAACTGCCTGGAACCTGGAAGCAGACTGCAGACAGAGGTTTGAATCTTTGAGCCACAGTCTACTAGCTATAGAAGCTTGGTTTTGGGAGCCCAGTTCTCCCTGTGCCCAGCCAGAACATCTAGCTGACCTTCTGAGGAACAGAGTGAACAGTCAACAGAATCCAAGCTTATATGAAGTTTGGAGGCCAAAAGTTGTAGAGGACATTGGAAAACAGACAGAAAGGAGATTGTGCTGGGATGATAAGGTCCCTGGGATCTGCACAGGGACTTGGGCTATTGCGGACCCCAGCCTGGCACCTGCTGTAGGATACACGGAGGAGATTTAGATCACCAGCTCCCTCCCCTACCAGAGCAGAGAGGGCAGCCTGGTACCAGGAGGGACCTGGGCACTGGAAGTCACTGGGGGGAATAGAGATGAAGTGGGAGATATACAGAGACGGTATACATCCACTGGGACTGTGGACATGGGCACCAGAGAAAGGGGTGCCAGGCAACACCTGCAGAAGGGAGGAGTTGGGCCACGTCGTACCTGACTCTGATAGCGGCTAGTCTCCAGACTGGTTGGAAAGTTGAGCTGTGTGAAAAGCCATGCACTCGTTAACTTGTAACAGAGGCTGGCTTGCCCTGAGGGTGATTTGAGCTGCACGCCCAGAGACTGAATGGCTGAGTGGAACTCTGCACCCAGAGACACTGTATCTGATTTGAGCCTGGCACCTCACGGAGGACATGGGCCTGAGTCTAAACAACTGTGAATATTGCAGCCCAGACCTGGTGCCCATCCTCTCAAAACCATAGCAAGGGGGAAAAGCAAAACTCAGCCTCCCTTTTCCTGTGGCATCCAGGAAGACCAGCAGAACTCACTGAACAGGTTTAAAGTCAGCAGGAGGCTTACTTTTTTCTTTCCTCTCTCTTTTTTTTTCCTTTTTTTCTCCCCCCAAGTGAGACAATAAGATGTGGAGTTACAAAGGGTGCAGAGACAGATTGAAAGGGGGAGCACAAGGCTAACACCCAAAACTGAGAAACTGAGACAAATGTCACTTTGTTATCCCATAGAGCTAGCATTTTATTGTTTATGTGCATTATTATTATTTCATTGTTTTACCACTTTTATTTATTAATATTTTTACTTCTTTTCCACATGTCTAGTTTTCCTCACTTTATTTCTCTGTTTAATTGCATTGTTTGACTTGTTATCCTTATTCTCTCTTTATTGTATTTTAATTTTCCTTCTTTCATTTCACTCGTGTTTCAATAACACAAAACTCTTGATCAGGTACTTTCTATTCTGGTTATCCAAATCATATACTTCTTTTCATATTATTGTTTCAGTACTATTGTAAATAATTGTTGTTCCATACAATTGTACTTACTACATGGTAACCCTCCCTGATCTTAGCCCACTTCACTTTAATCCTGAGCATTAATATTGTTGTTGTTAACTCTATTCCCTCTCACACTATGCCTACTTTCTATCCTTTATGCTCACTATATCTCATCATCTAACCTTGCACAAGCACTCTGTTTTCTGTATTCAGCTCACAATCCTCCTCCCCTCTAACAAGAGTCTTATCTCTCTTTCACCACTTATAAAAAGTGGCTAGCTGGGTGAAATATCACAGTTAACACTATACTTATCCAAAGAATCTCCTATGTCTTCTCTACTTGCTGATACTTTAAATCCCATAAAATAAACTCCTGCTGTCTTAATCAATTTTGCCCACCCCCTGCCACTGATCACATACAAGAATAGGTGGGAGCTGCAAACATCAGTATAACTACTGGAGGAGATAAAACACCAAAAAAGGAACCACCAAAAGGTAAAAAACCAAGTACAGGAAGAGAGCCCACGCAAAGAGAGGAAAATGCAAACCTAGAGTTTCCACACAAAGAAATCAAAGAGACCACACTACTGAATCCCACAGAATTCCTATCATGGATGTTCACCCTAAAAAGACAGCTAGCAAAGTGAAACATCAGGAAGTGCAGAAACAAACAAAAAGAGTCACATAAAATGGGGAGACAAGAAAAGAACATGCAATCAAACTGAATGGAAGACTCCTCAATAAAAGAGCTAAATAAAATGGAGGGAAGCTAACTATCAGATATAGAATTCAAAATAATGTTATAAAGATGTTCGAGGAACTCATAGACAACTGCAAGAAACTGAGTGAGAACTATAACACTATGAAAAAGAAAATAGAAACTATAAACAAAAGCCAGGAAGAAATGAACAATAAAATCTCAGAAATAAAAAACACACTAGAAGGAATTACAAGCAGGCTGGATGAAGAAGAGGATTGAATCAGTGAGCTGGAAGAAAATGTAGGAAAAAACACCTAGAATGAGCAATCAAATGAAAAGAGACTCAAAAAGAACAAAGGGAACTGTAAGACAACATGAAATATAATATCCATATATTAGGGATACCAGAAGGAGAAGAAGAAGAGCAAGGGATAGAAAACCTGTTTGAAAGAGTAATGATGGAAAGCTTCCATAATTTGAGGAGAGAAAAAGTCACACAAATCCAGGAAAAACACAGAGTCCCAATCAAGAGGAACCCAAAGAGGCTCGCTTCAAGACACATCATAATTAAAATGGCAAAATTCCAAGACAAAGAGAGAAGTTTAAAGGCAACAAGGGAGAAACAAGAAGTAACATAAAAGGAAGACCCAATTAAGACTAGCAGCTGACTTCTCAATGAAAACACTCCAAGCCAGAAGGGAATGGCAAGAAATATTCCAAGTAATGAAAACCAAGGGCCTGCAACTGAGACTACTCTATCCAGCAAGACTCTCAATTAAATTGGAAAGCCAAATAAGGAGTTTCCCAAATAAGGAGTTTCCTGAACAAAAGAAGTCTCAAAGAATACACCTCCTCCAAATCATCTCTGAAAGAGATGCTAAAGATTCTGCTTTAAGAACAGGAAGAAAAGCAGTGAAAGAGAAAGGAACACAGATACAAAAAAAAATGGCAATGAATAAGTACCTATCAATAATAAGCTTACACATACATGGATTAAATGTTCCGATCAAAAGACAAAGAATAACTGAATGGATTAGAAATCAGCACTTTGCACATATGCTGCCTAGAAGAGACCCACATCAGAACAAAAGACCTATGCAGACTGAAAGTGAAGGGCTGGAAAGAAAAATTCCAAACAGATGGACAGGAAAAAGAAGCCATGGAAGAAATACTTTAAGACAAAATAAACTTCAAAAAAGGGCCATAAAAAGTGACCCAGTAGGTCATTTCATAATACTCAAGGGAAGAATACATCAACAAGACAAAAATATTGTAAATATACATGCATGCAACATAGGAGCACCCAAATACATAAAGAAAATCTTGGAAGGCTTCAAGAAATATTTCAACACCCCACTGTAAAAAAATGGAAGATCTTTCAAACAAAATATTAACAAAGATATTGCAGCATTGAACAAAGTCCTAGATCAAATGGACTTAACTGACATATATATAGAGAGAAAGATTTTTTACCCCCCAAAAGCAAAATACACATTCATTTAAATGCACATGGAACATTTTCAGGGGTAGACCACATGTTAGGACACAAAACAAGCCTCAACAAATTCAAGAAAATTGAAATCATATCAAGCATTTTCTCCGACCACAAGTGACTGAAACTAGAAACCAACCCCAAGGAAAAAATTAAAACACTCAAACTCATAGAGATTGAACAGTATACTATTAAACAATGAATGGGTCAAGAATGAGATCAAGGAAGAAATAAAAAAAGTTTCTGGAAACAAATGAACTCACAAAAACCCAAAACTTATGGGACACAGTAAAGGTAGTCTTGAGAGGGAAGTTCATTGTAATACAGGCCTACCTAAAAAAGATAGAAACATTTCAAACCAGCAACCTAATTCTACACCTCCAAGAACTCGAGGAACAACAAAGACAGCCCAGATCAAGAAGAAGGAAGGAAATAACCAAGATCAGAGCAGCATTAAACAACATAGAGACAAAAAGCACAATTCTAAAGATCAATAAGTACAGGAGCTGGTTCTTTGAAAAGATAAACAAAATCGACAATCCTCTAAGGAGACTCATCAAGGAAAAAAGAGGACCCAAATAAACACAATCAGAAATGAAAGAAGAAAGATTACAACTTATACCACAGAAATACAAAGGATTGTAAGAAATTACTATGAAGAACTATATGCCAAGAAATTTGAAAACCTACATCAAATCAAATTTTTACAAAAATATAGTTTCCCAAAACTGAATGAAGAAGAAAGCCTGAACAGACCAATAACAGTTGATGAAATTGAAGCAGTAATAAAAAAAAAAACTCCCAATAGACAAAAAGTCCCAAATTAGACAATTTCACAGGAGAATTCTAAAAAGCATTTAAGGAAGAGATAATCCCTATCCTTCTCAGACTATTCCAAGAAAACAAGAAGACAGAATACTTCCAAACTCTTTTTATGAAGCCAGCATCATCCTAATCCCCAAACCAGATAAAAACACAACAAAGAAAGAAACTTCAGGCCAATAACACTGATGAACATATACGTTAAAATCCCCAACAAAAGATTGGCAAACCGCATCCAGCAATAACTTAAAATTGATCATACACCATAACCAAGCAGGATTCACCCTGAGGATGCAAGGATGGAACAATGTTTGCAAATCAATAAATGTAATACATCACATAAACAAGAGGAAAGACAAACACCACATGATCATATCAATAGATGCTGAAAAAGTATTTGATAAGGTATAGCACCCATTTATTATTAAAACACTCAGAAAAGTGGGAATGGAGGGAGCATTCCTCAATCTAATAAAGGCCATATAAGAGACCTACAGCCAACATCACACTTTAATTTAAATGGGCAAAAACTAAAAATTTTCCCACATAGATTAGGAAAAAGACAAGGTTGTCCACGTTCACCCCTTCTACTCAACATAGTATTGGAAGTCCTAGCCACAGCAATCATACAAGAAAAGGAAATAAAAGGCATCATGATTGGAAAAGAGGAGAAACGAAACTCTCATTGTTTGCAGATGACATGATAGTGTACATAGAAAATCCTATAGCCTCCACCAAAAGACTACTTGACCTAATAAATGAATTTGGCAAAACAGCAGGATATATAGTCAATATTCAGAAATCAAACACACTTTTGTAGGCCACAATGAAATATCAGAAACAGAAATCAGGAAAAAATCCCATTTGATAAAGCAACAAGAAAAATAAAATATCTAGGAATAAACCTCACCAAGGAGGTAAAAGACCTGTACTCAGAAAACTACACAACACTGAAGAAAGAAATCATGGAAGACACAAACAAATGGACCAATATACCACGTTCATGGATTGGAAGAATTAACATCATCAAAATGTCCATCCTACCCAAAGCAATTTATTGATTCAATGCAATCCCTATTAAAGTACCAATGTCAGATTTCACAGATACAGAGCAAACACTTTAAATATTTATATGGAACCATAAACAACTCCAAATAGCTGCAACAATTTTGAGACAGAAGAACAAAGTAGGAGGGATTACAATTCCTGGTATCAAACAGTATTACAAGGCCACCCTAATCACAACAGCCTGGTACTGGCATAAAAATAGACATATAGACCAATGGAACAGAATAGAGAGCCCAGAAATAAACCCAAGTCTCTATGGACAATTAATTTTTGACAAAAGGAGCAGCAGCATAAAATAGAGCAAAAATAGCCTCTTCAACAAATGTTGTTGGGAAATTTGGACAGCTACATGCAAAAAAAAAAAAAAATGAAACTCGAGCACCAACTTACACCATACACAAAAATAAATTCAAGGTGGATAAAAGACTTAAGTATAAGTTGTGACACCATAAAAGTCCTAGAGGAAAACATCAGTAGGAAAATCTCAGACATTCCATGCAGCAACATCTTCACTGATATGTCCCCTAGAGCAAGGGACATAAAGGAAAGAATAAACAAATGAGACATCATCAAAATAAAAAAAAACTTCTGCATGGCTAAAGAAAATAGTGTTAAAATAAAAAGAGAACCAACCATATGGGAAAACATACTTGCCAATGGTACCTCAGAAAAGGGCTTGATCTCCAAAATATATAAAGAACCCATAGGTCTCCACTCCAGGAAGACAAAATACCCAATTAAAAAATGGGCAAAAGACTTGAAGAGACAATTCTCCAAGGAGGACATACAGAGGTCCCAGAGACATATGAAAAGATGCTCATCATCACTAGTCATCAGAGAGCTGCAAATTAAAACTACAATGAGATACCACCTCACACCAGTCAGAATGGCCATCATAAACAAAGCAACAGATAAGTGTTGGAGAGGATGCGGAGAGAAGGGAACCCTAGTGCACTGTTGGTGGAAATGCAGACAGGTGAAGCCACAGTGGAAAACAGTATGGAATTTCCTTAGAAAACTAAAAATGGAACTTCCTTTTGACCCAGCAATCCACTGTTGGGATTATACCCTAAGAACCCTGAAACACCAATCCAAAAAGGATTAATAGGTTAATGGGGTCCATAACCTATGTACCCCAACATTCATAGCAGCACAATTTACAATAGCAAAATGCAGGAAGCAACCTAAGTGCCCATCAGTAAATAAATGGATCAAAAGACTATGGTATATTTACACAATGGAATTCTATGCAGAAGAAAGAAAGAAGGAGCTCCTACCTATGGGACAGCATGGATGGAACTGAAGAGCATTATGCTAAGTGAAATAAGCCAGGCAGTGAAAGACAAATACCATGTGATCTCATTTTTAAGTGGAACCTAATCAACAAAACAAACAAACAAACAAGCCAAATATAACCAAAGTCACTGAAATTAAGAAGAAACTGACAGTAACAAGAGGGGTGAGGGGAAGGGATAATGGGGGCAAAAGGATGAAGGATTTACCAGAACAACTAACTATAAAGGACACATGGACAAAAACAAGGGGGATGGAAACAGAGGAAGGAGGTGGGAATGGCTGGGATGGGGGGAAGAGGCAGAAATTTACACTTGAACAACAATGAAATTCAAAAATATTTAATAATAATAGTAATCATAAAAAGACATCTGTAGATAGAGCAGTCTCTCTGCTGTGATGCATGCAGCTTGAGTGTTCTCACCTCCAAAAGTAGAAAGAGCAGCAGAAAAAAAGTGTTCTCCCAGGGCTGCCAGTGAATCTGCAGGGCTAGAGTTCCAAGGCCTACAATCCCACAAACACTATTTATCTTAGTTCCCTGGTGACACTAGGTATGGGCCTTATTCTCAGTCACACAGGAAAGTCTCCCTGGGAATGTGACAAACCACAGTGACAAGCCCCAGTCTGGACCAGGAAATCAAACTTGCTGTGGGTGAGGCCTGGGCTGGCTGTTCTCTTACACACACACAGCATTAAGAAGCACAGGGTCTGGAACCTTCTGAGTATTCAACACACACTCTCTGAAAAAAGCTGTGGTCAACCCCTCAGAGAGAAATGTAGCTGTACCTCTCCTGAAATCTCCTTTCCAACAGCTGGCATTTGCCTTGATGTGTGTGGGGACTGTGGTACATACGTAGGGTCCTTAGGCTGCACCCCAGAACATACTGAGCAGAGCGCACAGTGTGGTAACTGGGAGTTCAAAATGTTTTCCCTCAGCTTGTCTCATTATTCCTATTGCTAACTGGCAAGTGAGGTCCTTCAACAATCACATGCTGAAATAAGTAACAGCAATCCTCTTTGAGTTGGGTTGCCATGCCAAGACAGCACCAGGAAGACTGATGGAGGGGACGAGAGTAATGGAAAAACAAAGAATGATGTAGCCAAGAGTGATGATGGAAGAATGAGGTATGAGCTAAAAGTGATGGAGGAGTCAGGAGTGATGGAAAACAGGGAATCGTAGAGTCAGGAGTGATGATGGAGAAGCCAGGAGTTATGGCAGAGCAGGAGTGATGGAGAAGTCAGGATTCCAACCTAGAACTGGGAGTTAGTGGGGACACACAGATGAGCATTTAGCAAGGGTTCTTTATTATCCTTTAAACCTGATGATTCACACATTAATGGAGACTATCCCTAGCCAGAGTCCTTCATCTTCTCTAGGCCAGACTCCTTTGAGACTCTGCTGTATTAATTGCATATTCACATAATGACCTGTACATAATGTTTATTGCATATTTATTCATAATAGCCAAAAATTAGTAAGAACCCAAATAATTTCAACTGCTGAATGGTTAAATAAATTGTGGTTCATCAATACCATCAATATTATTTAGTGACAACAAGATAAGAACTACTGGCACACACATCTATCTCCAGAGAATTATGCTGAGTTAAAAGAAAGCAACCCCCGAACATTACATGCATGGTTTCATGTATATAAAAATCTTGATGTGATAAAGTTATAGCAATGAAAAACAGATTACTAGTTGTGAGGGGTTAAGAAGGGGATGAGGGAAGGAGGCAAGTGGGTGTGGTTATTATGAAAGGACAACAGGAAGTTTCTTTGTGGGGATTGAAACACTCTGTGTATTGACCAATCAATGTCAGTATCCTGGTAGTAATATTTCATTATATATCTGCAAGATCTTATCATCTGAAACTGAAAAAGAGTTACATGGGAGATTACTGTTTTCTTTCTTGCAAACTGTGTGTTGATTTACAATAACATAAAAATAAAAAGTTAAATTAAAGAAAAGAGGAGAAGGTCTTGAGCACAAGTTCATTCACATATCACATAAGGAATGAATGGAAGCTGTTCCATCACCTTTTAGCTGCAGGTAAGCCAAAATCATTCACCTAGACCTGCCAACAGCCACCCAGTGTCTTAGGAACAACACTAGTCCCCTGGTCCCCAGCTGTCTTTGGCAAAACCAGAGCTACTGGCCCTGGGAAGAGTGAGAGCCATCAGATGGGGCTGTTAGGGCCACTGATACAAACAGTGGTCAAATCACCTCTACTACTCTGAGAAGATGCACCACTGCCAACACTACAACCACTCCCCTACAATCACTGTCTCCAAAAGTTTCTGTTAAAAGGGTTACACATTATAGAGACAAAAATAACTCAACTATTATTATAACATGGGGGTTTTCAAGGGTTTCCTGTAAAGGGCCAAATAGTAAATATTTTAATCTTTGTGGGCCATATGGACACTGTTGCAACTACTTAGCTCTGTACTTGTAGCTCAAAATCAGCCACAGACAATATGCAAACAAATGGGCCTAGCTGTGTTTTGATAAAACTTTATTTACAGAAACAGGCAGGGAGTTGGTTTTGGCCCCTAAGCAGTGGTTTGCCAAACCCCTGCTTACATTTATATGATGTTTTTGTGATTTACACAGCATGTCCACCCAGCCATTACCATTGGATATGGATAACTCTTAGCAACATCAGGGGTAGACTTCTCTTACAGGAGGAAAGCCTAGGAGGTCCAAGGACCTAGGAAACCCAGAAGGGAGCTTGAAAGCCAGCTTGGATGCCCCACACTCTCAAGGACCCTTAGAGCCAGCTGGGATAGAGCCAGAAAGGTGTATACTGTTTCATCTACCAGCAAACAGTGGCAAAAGAGGCCCATCTCTTTCTTTCCATCATGCCAGCTGAGAGAGAGTGTATTCATATTGATTTCAATGCAGTCTGATGCTTGGGATCAATCATGGGTAAGGAAAGAAAAACACTTCACTGGGGCAAGAATTCACACCTCCCTGGTCTCAGGTCTTTAGCAGCTGTGTGAGGTTGAAACATTCACTTTCCACTTGGTGTTGCTGGAAAATGGGGGCAGATTTAAAAATTTCCTTGAATTACATGATTCATGCCATAAAAAATGAGTATTCATCACTACATAACACACTTTTTTGGCCAATCAAGATATTTACTAAAGGTGATGATACATAGAGACAAACACCAGTCACTGTTTTTATACCTGATTTTCTCCAAACAGTTCTGCCCAACTCAGGCTTATATCTGGACAGAAGGCTGCTGGAGAAGCAGAGTATAACTTATAAACCATCTTGGGTACTAAGTTCCTTAGCTCAAGCAGAAAAGATTTCAGGAAATGACTCAAAAGCCAGGAAGGAAATTTGAAGAAAAGGCGGGGGGGCGGGGGCTCATGTAAAACAAGAATAAAAATAGAAGCCTGATCTTTTGTATGTAGCTTTCAGTTTTCCCAGCACCATTTATTGAAGAGGCTTTCTTTTCTCCATTGTATATTTTTACTCCTATGCTGAAAATTATTTGCCCATATACATGTGGGTTTATTTCTGGGCTGTCAATTATGTTCCATTTGCCACCATACACAAAAATTAACTCAAAATGGGTCAAAAACCTAAATATAAGACTTGAAACAATAAATACATAAAAGAAAACATTGGTAGTAAACTAATAGAACTTAGTCTTAAGGAGGATTTTATAAATTTGACCTCAAATCAAGGGAAATAAAAGCAAAAATAAATGAATGGGGCCATATCAAACTAAAAAGCTCCTGAACAGCAAAAGAAACTATCAACAAAACAAAAATAACTAACTAAATGGGAGGAGATATTTTCAAACAACACCTTTAATAAAGGGTTAATATCTAATATATAGAGAACTCATACAACTCGATAACAAAAGTCAACCCAATTAAAAAATGGACAAAGGACCCGAACAGATCCTCCCAAGAAGACATACAAACGGCCAACAGATATATGAAAAGATTCTCAACCTAACTAGCTACTAGGGAAGTGCAAGTCAAAACTACAATGAAATACTACCTCACACCTGTTAGAATAGCCATTATCAACATGACAAGAAATAACAAATGTTACAGAGGCTGTGGAGATAAAGGAACCCTCATTCACTCCTGGTGGAAATGTAAATTAGTACGGCCACTAGAAAATAATACGGAGTTTCCTCAAAAAATTAAGAATAGACTAGGCAATCCCTTTTCTTGGTTTCTATCTAAAAATTTTGCAAACATTTATTTGTAAATGCCATATATATGTATATATATATATATATATATATGCAACAAACAGATTATATATATATATATATATATAGAGAGAGAGAGAGAGAGAGAGAGAGAGAATCTCCATATGTTTGTTGTAGCGTTATTGATGGTATTCAAGACATGGAAACAACCAAAGTGCCCTTTGATAGAAGATTGGATTAAGAAGATGTGATGCATATATACAATGGAACATTACACAGCTATAAAAAATAAACTATTGCCATTTGTAAGAACATGGATGGATCTTGTGACTATCATGCTAACAAAAATAAGCAAAAGGAAAAAAGTCAAGAACCATATGATTTCACTCATACGCAAGATATAAAACTAAAAGCAAAAACAACAAGAGAAACAAGTAAAAACTCATAGACACAGACAACAGTCTGGTGGTTACCAGAGGTGATAGGACTGGGGGAAGGTAGTGAAGGGTAAAGGAAGTAAAATATATGGTAACTAAAAGAGATTTGACTTTGGGTGGTGAACACACAATGCAATATACAGATGTTGCATGATAGAACTGCACCTTTGAAACCTATATTACTTTATTAATCGATATAAATGTATTAACCAATGTCCTTCAATAAATTAAATACAAGTTTTTAAATGAACTATAAATAATGAAAGCCAAACTAAAATAACAAGATCATATGAGCAGCACTGTTTTTTTCCTATTGGTGATGCCAGCCTCCACTCAGAGGAGCATGGTTGACTTCTGTGGTGGTAAGTAGGGGAAAGAATGGGTGGGAAAACTTTCTGGAAAGATGGAATAGGTGATGCCTTTTATTCACTTTATCTCTATAGGAAGGAACACAGAACATGACTACAGTTGATGGGTTTTTACCCTACAAACTTTAAGAAACCAAGCTCCCAGATCAAAAAACAAAACATTCCTCTGCTCTGGATATTCTGGCACTCCTTTAGACACCTAAAGTGTGACCTGTTTTAACTCTAACACCGTAAATGACCAGTTGGGATGATTTCATCAATAGCATCATTGGGGTGTGCACTTGTGGGTCTGGCTTCTCTTACTCCATGTTTTGTGTCTGTGAGATCCAGGCATGTTATATGTGGTTGTAGATGGTTCACCCATATCTCCTTACTATGTCCCACTGTGTGAATGTGCCACAATTTTGAAATCCGTTCTGCTGTTGAGGAGATTTGGGTGATTCAGAATTTTGTTGTGTGTGACTTAAGGAGGTGAATACTCCATCAGGACAAATCTTCTACCTCATTTGTCTGAAATGCATTGCCGTAGAATAAGGTCGCTTGGTCAGAGTCTTTCTCATTGTGTTCTCCTTAGCAAGGGTGAATCCCTGTGAAAGGACCCATGAAGTGATAAGCTTCATGAGTTCCAGGGGCCTGTTCTTGCAGCAGAATGCAAAGGAAGTGATAACTGGTGCTGATTTTGGCTCCTTTCTCATTGTGCACTGGACCAGCACTGCATCCACTTATGTCTGAGCCACGCTGTCTTGTATCACTCGCTTCAGTCCCACTCATGGGCAGTCTGAAGACCTCACTAAGCCATAGGGGTTTCAGAGAAGATAGTGTTGACTTCAGGAGTTCACAGATAGGTTGAACAAATCAGAACAGAACTTGAGATATATAATAAGAGAAAAATGGAACTAGAGTCTAGAGGAGGGTGGGAAGGAGGCATATCAGGAAAAACCTTGGGGCCTTAGATCTGAGCTGGGTTTTGAAGGGCAATGTGGTTGTTGAGCAGATACAGAATGAGCCAAGACACCTGTCTTATTCAGAACAAAGAACAACATACATATTCAGAACCCAGGCTCAGTCTTGGAGGAGACATGGGGCAAAGCCAGATGGACTAATTTATGTTCCTCGCAAATGCAGACTTGTCCCAATGCCCCAGCAGGGAGCTGCGGGTGCATGGTTGCATATAAGGAGCAAAGGCAAAACCCAGGCATGGGCACTGGGACCTTGGTCCTGAGAGGTAGGCTACCTGCACTCAGCTTCCAGCTCTGGACACATCTAATTGGCCATCCTGCCTGCTCATCGGGGGCCTTTTATTTGCTGAAAGACTGCTGACTTTTTCTCTTCATGGATGCTGCTCACCTACCGTGTAATCCAAGAAGACTGTACTGTCACCAACAGGAATGCTGATGCAAATGGCAAGGTTTCCAAGAAGCGGTCCTCATGTCCATGTTCAAGGACAGAAACCAATGATTCAGTTTCCTGTGAATTCACTTTAGCAAACACAGAGATCTAGAGGGCCTTTCCAGAGGTGTAGGTGGCAGTGGCTTCTGTTTAACCCGAGGGCCTCAGCTGTCCACCAGTTTACATTGGGCTCCTTCAGGTGCCCCCTTCCTCTGATAGTGAGGGGTCCTATTGGCAATGTGTTGTAGTGATTGCTGGTGGCCATGTGTTCCTTATATATGTTCTGAAAAATTACCAAATTTTTAGAAGTCGGGTATGAATATAGCTATGTGATTTGAAGTTCTAGCATTATGAAGGAGGATACAATGCAATTAATTCTCTTCCTTTTCCAGAGCTCCAGACTTCCTCTCAGAGGCTCCCCACAGAGAGAGTGCCCAGTACATCCTTCCACAGTTCTCTTCAAATATAAACATATCCATATATGTGCAGTCCTGTCGAGCCCATACTTGGTCACTTAGAATTATGTCTTAGAGATTGTTCCTTATCAGTCCCACAGCTCTGGTGCTTTTTCCCTCTGCATTCAATGATCTAGCTTAGCATATTCCTTTAACTAGACCCTGTGAACTGGTTTTATTTTGGTGGGGGAGTGGGATAGGGATGAGAGTGTCTACTTTCCTGTTGAGATTTTGGTGTTTTTCTCACTGAAATGTAAAGCATACCTATAAAGGTAATCCTTTGTGAGGTGTGTGTGTGTGTGTGTGTGTGTGGTCACTTGCATTCTTTTTTTCTCAGTTTGTCTTTGCTTTTTTGACTTAATTTACGGTATTTTTTATTTCCAGAAAATTCTAATTTTTATCAACTAAACTTAATATCCATGTCCTCTATGGTTTTTGAGTTTGTATTTTGCTTAGAAAGGGCTTTTCTTACTCAATACCCAGTAAAAATGCTTCCATATTTTCAGTAGTTTAACAGGTTTTTTTAACCTAATTTTTTTATGTTGCATCTTAGAGTATATTTTGAATGATGGAGTTAATTAGAAATCAGTTTCTACCTGATTTAATAATCTTAGTCCAAATGGTTATCTAGTCTGACTTTTTTAAATGACCCAATCTCATGCTCTAATGATTTTAAATGCCATCTCTATTATAAACTAAATTCTTTAATTTATGATACACTCTGTACTTGGTTTTCTTCACTGGCCTATGCATTTATTCACACTCCAAATGCTGCATCATTTACACCTCTGCAGATTACAATTTTTCAGTATGTCTGAATTTTATGTATCTGAATCTACTCTTGATCTGAATTATTCTGGCTACCCATTTACCTCATTCTTCCTTTTTGTAAGAACTTCCCATAAATAAAAATAAGCTTATTAGTTGAAACCAAACCATCTTTCTATTTTTATTTAAAAATAAACATAGATTAATTGGAGTAGATTTTCAAATTGATAATGAAGAGCTTTTCAAGCCAAGAAGAAATTGTACTTTTCCATGTAGTCCTGTCTCAAAGACTTCCTCCCCTTCCTGCTTAAGCCCATAGTTCTTCTAGAGATAGGAAAGGGAGGGCTTTGTTTTCTATTCAATTATCTTTCCAGTTTTTGATGCACTCTGGGTCCTATCCATTCATCTTTCCATCTTCCATGGGCTGGGGTTTTATCCATGCATCTTGCTAGCTTTTGGCATGCTCAGGTCCTGTCCATTCATCTTTCTAACTCTTGATGTGCTCAGTGTAAGAACCTTCCACTGCCACCATCTTGGCCAGTTGGGGAGGCTCCTCTGTGCTCCAACTGTCTATGGTAATAATATCACTTCTGGTAAGAAGGCTGGTGCCTTGAGAGGCAAGGGGAACACTGCACTGTGTAAATCAGCTGAAGCTCCTTTATGAGGCTTAGAAATATATTGCACATAATTGCACCATTAAAACTAAATTATGAGGCTTCACAGGCTGCTTTCAAAGGAAAGACTATATCAACTCTGTATCTGCACACAAACTCTCAGGATGAATTGACCTTTGTTTTGGCCTGTCTGTACTGTAATAGAGGTCCCTCTCTTTTAGGGAACTCGTTCTGACTTTCTTGTTTCCTTTTTTAAAATGACTACACTTCAGACTAGTGTCTTAACAGAGCAATGCACCTTATTCTGCAGGTCTCTTCTTATGTGTGAGAGAAATCCAACTGTTAACAGTTGACACATTTCTCCACAAGACTTTCATAGTAAACTTGTTCTGCCTCACATTAGTTAACTCCCAAAGGAGTCAGTGATGAAATAATTCTAATCAGTCTAGCTAAGTTCCTATCTTCTCATTGGAACTAAAGTTGCAAAACTCAATGAAACAGTCACATTTATTTCATAGCTTCAAGCTTCACATTTTAGGAATGTTCACTCTTGGGCATATTATGGCAGAGATTCTTTATATTAATGTGCATCAGAATGACAAAAGGTTCCTTCTAGAAGCAGATGACTTACCTCAACCTCACACCTGAAAGAGTCAATGCCACGCAGCTGCAAAAGATGCACCTGCCGATCTAATTAGGGCCACAGGTGATTCTGATGGAAGCTTCTGTGAACTCTGACAGAGAAAGGCACTGGGATGGTGGCACTCACAGGGTTTTGTAGCACTCAGAGGGAGGTGATGGAGGCAAGTCTGGGGGTCAAAAATCTATGTTATTGAAATAAGGTGAAAGGGGAAAGTTAACATTGAATTCATTTTTAAAAAGTAAGCATAAAATGAAAAACATCAAAAATGGTTAAGTCTAACTAAGTTCATAATGATACTAAAAACAAACTAAAAAATAAAGCAAAATTATTAGACACAGGTGAACAGACCCCAGGGAGGCCCCTGGAGTCTCTCCCTCCTGGAGTCAGGCCCTTAGCCTTCTAACCACAGAAAGTGAATTCTTCCAACAGTCTGAGTGAGCTTGGAAGCAGATCCTTCCACAACTGAACCTCTCTATAGATAAGGCTGCAGTTCCAGTGACACCTTGATCACAGCCTGTAAGACTAGGAGCAGAGGAACAGATAAGCAGAGGAGCAGAGGATCCACTGCATAGAGGTGCTCAGACTCCTGACCACAGAAACTGAAATAATATGTGTGTTGCTGTAATCAGCCAAATTTTTGGTCATATGTTACCCAGCAATAAATAACTGATGCTCGCACCTCTGAAGAATTCTAGAGAAATTCCCCCATGTTTTAAAAAAGTTAAATACGAAGATAGAACAAAGCATTTATCCTGCCTTTCCTATGATAGCTGCACCTTGGGAACACAACAGGTGATGACACAGATTTTCTCCACATGAAAGTATTTCAGCTAAGAAATTAGAGTAACAGATATAAAATATCACTCTTTTGCTGGCCCCTAATCAAGTAATGGCAATGATCATCAATGGCTGCTCACAAAGCAAAAAGAGAGACAAATGGACATTCTGGGCCACCTGAGAAAGGTGCCCCATGTCTCTTATGAAGTGGCATTGAAAGATAACCAACCAAACAAACTCATTCCTGAAGTGTATCAAGCTTCTAGAGCCAATTTGCAGACAAAACATGAGATAGGAGAACATGTTTAAAAAAAAATACTATGAAGATACAATCAGTGAAATCCAGACTATAAAAAACTCTATAGGACAAATAATTTTTTTAAGCAAGGTGTGGGAAGAGAAGGAGAGAGAGGGGGTGGGCAGGGAGAAATAGGAGAACCTACACATGCCATGCTAATTCAAACAAGTTGAAAAAACTGATTATAGAAAAATTAGTGTAGAGTGTTTCAGGTGCCCCACAGCCTCCACACCGCCACCCCTGCTCCATAAGCCACGGGCCAGAATCCCTGCCCGCCCCCCACCCCCCGCTCGTATTTTGCCATCCCGCTCCAGGCACCTCTCGCGCAGAACTCTCACCTGCAGACCCTGCTGCTGGAGGCTCTGAATGATGTAGTCCAAGCGGCGGCAAACACTTTTCTAGGCCTCGGCCGCTGCCTCCTTTGTGCTGCTCACCAGCACCGCTACTGGCGCCCAGTTAGGGCTCGTAGACACCTCCGCAGTGCCGCTTATGTGCACCTCGCGGGTCGAAGTCTGGCCCTGTGCTGAGGAGAGGGGACGGTGCAGACCGCAGCGATTGTCTGCCGGAGACCAGATTGTTCTCCTGGCCCCAGTCAGCCCAGGGAACCAGTTCCACAAACACCCGAGACTGAGAGGCCTTTTGCGGGGACATCATGATGGCAGCTGAGTTACCATAGCAACTCAGAGCTGACGGCAGCTGAAGGGGTCAGAGCGCTCCAGGGCTGTCTCGTGAGCTGCGCAAAGTATACTGGGGATGAGCTGTCCTACATTTTGCCTCTGGATTGGAAACCACCTGACTCTGTATGCATACTTGACTGACCTCTTGGAAACTTCAGTATTTCAGGTGCAGCTATCATTCTGATGAGTTGCAGCTTGTGGAAGCTTTGTGCATTGGTTCTACAGGCTGCTATGGGAAATAAAATATAGAGAGGTGGCCATCTAAAAACCGGAGTGGGCTTACAAGAAACCAAATTTCCTGGCCCCTTGAACTTGGATCTTTAACCTCCAGAACTCTTAGATGCGAGAGAGAAAACGGCGGTGGAATAGGAGGGAGTGGGGTCTGCTTCCTCCTGCCCACTGGTGAGACATCTGGAGGACTTTCTGAGGAGCAGAGCGATCACCCAGCTGTATTCCAGCATGTAAGAAGATTGGTGACCAAGATTACACGGGAAATTGAAAGATCGAACGTATTTCTAGTCTTCTGCTCTTTTTATTTCTCTTTTTTTTCTTTTTCTTTATTTTTTCTTCTTTTTCTCCCTACCCCTCTCTTCTTTATCCACAGGGGAGATATTAAAACTTGGAGTTGTGAAGAGAATAGAGTGGGACTCAGACAAGGGTCAGCCCAAAAAACAGAGACAGTGACACAAAATTAACTATGCTGTTCCAGAGAACTTGACAGATCAATTTAAGAAACAGAGGCTAGCAAGAAGAGTCTCACAAACAATGGGAAGACAAAGAAACAATCCCCAAATGAAAGGAAAGGAGGAAGCCCCAGAAAAAATGATAAATGAAATAGAGGCAGGCCAACT
>PVJI01016988.1:0-36859 GCA_004026765.1 Micronycteris hirsuta
AAGGATTTTGGAGCTTAATTGTTTCTGGTCTTACCGGAAAGCTGTAAACCTACTGTGTGTGCTGTTATTCCCGCTGTTTGGGGCGTGGGTGACTCTGTGCTTTGAGTTTGTTTCTAAAGATTTCAGTCAAAATTACCCCTGTGGGCAAGAAATGAATTTATTCTGAATTATGAGAATTGTAGGCTGGTTCGGAGGGAGAAGAATTGTAAAATTCATTATATGTATTTTTACTTGAGCCTTGTTAAATTCCAAATTGAAATTTGTCTTTGTGTTATTTTTTTTTGACCTTCATCATGCTAAAAATGAAACCATTTCAACATTGCGTTGAAAATTGGAAGCATATCCAAGACAGAAACAGATGTTTTATTAAATATGCATCTTCTTCAAAACGGATGTAGGCTGAAAGATTGTTCTATTTGCGAGATGGAGATAAAGTGTGGGTTTTATAAATTCGGGTGAAAATTAGGGTCGTTTCTGCTCATTCTCACGTTTACATACACAATTTGAAATATCCTGATGACCCCACTGAAAGGTAGAGATAAGTCCCTCGGGCGTGACTTTTTTTAACCTACTCAACAAAATCTACCCAAATGAAACTTATTCCTCCTACTTTTTTTTTTTTTTCCTTAGAAAATTTAGCAGGTCACTGTGACTCAGAAGAAAACGCCATCCGTGAGGCATGACCCTAGGGCTGGTTTTCAAATTTAAAAACACCTCTGAAATATCTTCAGGCTGAAAAACTCAGTCCAGACTGTTTGTGGATGTCCGCAGGCGGGCATTAGTCACGGCTGATTCAGAGCCGTGGGTCCCTCCGTCGTGATAAGGGCGCAGATGTCCTGACACCCTGGGGAGTCTGCTGCCGTTCCCTCCGCGTGTTCTCACCGGCTGCATGCTGAGCACGGTGACCCTGCTCTGCTTCCTCCTCCAAGATTCTCCTTCAGTCTGTCTCCCGAGACACTCTGAGCGCCGTCACTTTTCCGAGCATGACACTCTACTTTTATCCTTGATGGCCTATGAGTACTTGCTTCGGTGACAACCCTTCTACCTCAAGCTCACGAGCTCCTCCAGGGAGGGGTTGGGGCAGCGTATCTTCGGAGATCTCTCCGTTTCGTGCCGTTCAGGGTCTGTGCGGAGCCCACCCTCCTGAAACGAAGCCGCGCAGGGTTTACGGGCCGTGTTTGTTGGGGACGAATGAGGAAGTACAAATCGCGCTGCTACCGCATGGAAAAGTCAAGAGCTCATCGACGCCGTGTCTTATGAAAACACTGATCCCCTGACATCTTCTGTTCCAGGTGCCTTTTGGACCGACTCCCCAGGACGCGTTGGAATGGCTGTGAGGGTCTCCCTATGCCCCCACATCTTCCGGGGTGGCGATGAAATTTCATGGCGAGGCCCACTTGAGACGTTATCATAGTGGGATAGACAGAGCCGTTCGCTTCCACGCCTGATTCCTTCACAGGTGCGTTCACGCTGACGGATACATTCTCCGTGCGCCACGATCCCGCTGAATAATCCAAGGTCCTCCTGGTAACGTTTGTTCATATATCAGTAACTCGGCCATGTAGATTTCCCTTGACTACTTAACACCCAATCATCGTAGATAATAAACAACTATGTATCACGGCAGGTGTGTTCTAGGCTTACCAGGGAATTGCTTCCCAAGGTATAGAAATGTCTGTAACCTGAGACTAATATTAAATGTCACCTGTAACCTCACACTAATATTAAATGTCACCTGTACCTGGAAAGAAAAATGTAAAGGAGCTCTTATAGACGCATCACTAAGTATCGTGCAAGTCTTTACAAATGATGTGTGCATTGTAAAGGGTAGTTATGTGGAAAAACAATAGAAAATACAAATTTGTGTTCCTTTCAACATAATCAGCTCTTTGTCATCCTATTTATCCGTCTTAGGGCGTGGTATAATAAACCCCTCAGTCTGAATGTAATTCTAAAATTGTAAATGCACAGAGTGTGTTGTTGACCCTCGGAAATACCTTACTCACCCCGAGACGGCATCTTATCATCTTGCGTTAACTACATGAGCGGACACTTCCCAGCTCACGGCCCCCAGGGAGTCACGTCGCAGAGAACACGGCACAGAGGCAGGGCTGGTCTGAGTGCCACGGTGTTGTTCTGTGGCCCCCTGAATGCACACGGTTCGCACCGACACGGCAAGCCACGCAGCCGTCACGGGAGGCGCCTGCCGTATTCTGGCTCTCCCGTGTCGGGGGGGCTGCTGGCACGGAAAGCCTCCTGGAAGCTGTTCCTTTGTGAACACGCATGGGAGGGTTACCATCTAAGAAGTCAAATGGGTGTAGAATGCAGGTAGCCTTGCCTAGCCAGAAACATAGGAATGTGTGCGTGTCAAGGACATTATGACGGCAGCTCACGATGATTGAAAGAGGAGGTGCGAGGGGGACCGGCCACAGTGGGGGCGGGCCTCCCTGTCCTGGACACCCCCAGCTTTGCGTGCGGTCCTCCGCATGCAGCTGGGAGCCGTGAGCGCACTTCTGCCCGGCGAGAGCTGTTTTCCCACGTAGTGTCCGTGCTAGAGATGGACAACCGTCCGTGTCAACGGCCCCTGGGGGTTCTGCCACACACCTCCCGGGTCGTCACTTGCCCAGTGACGCCTCTCACGTGTAAGTAGAAAGAGCAGCGTTGCCTCTTGGGTCGTCCTGTAAAGAGAAGACTCCCAGGTGACAAGAAAAGTGTGACATGACCCCGGCATCATTACTGACGGAACAGAGACGCGTGCTGTGGTGGCGGAGCCCGGAGAAACGGGGCCGTGTTAGGTGTTGTTTATTCCGACTCAGGGCTGCAGGAGGAAAAAAAAAAATTCTGCAGGCTCAGGACTAGTTCTTGCAGATTACTCTCTAAAACGTGGGTTGGTTCTTTGCCCAAAGTCAGTTTGCAGAGACTTTAAATTCTTCACATCAAGAAGCCAGATCGGCCCGGCTGGTGTAGCTCAGTGGATTGAGCGCGGGCTGGGAACCAGACGGTCCCGGTTCGATTCCCGGTCAGGGCACATGCCTGGGTTGCGGGCCGGGTCCCCAGTGAGGGCCACGTGAGAGGCAACCACACATTGCTCCTTCTCTCTCCCTTCTCCTCTCTCTGAAATTAAAAAGAAGCCAGATCGATTTGAGCCCATGAGGCGTGCATTGGGATCAGCAGGCTGTCTCTGTTGAGTTTCTCAAACAGCACGTGGGCTGAAGTAGTTGGTTATGGAATCCACATTTCGTGTCTCTGTTCTCCCCAGTCGAAGCGTGACTTACTGAGGCACCGGCTCAGAATTATACTGTAAGCTGATGAGGGATGTAACCTGGGTTTTGCAGCCATCCCGCCGTTTTTCCCGGACCGAGTAGACCCACACGTCTTGCTCCGTTTTATTTCCACAGGGAACGATGTGCTGAGATGGGAGGGAAACCCAGCGGACTCCCCTGGAGGCGTTCTTGAAGGCATCTGCGTGAGGAGGACCACGTGACGGTAGGTGCCCAGAGTAATGCTTGAGCTCCGCGGACGTACGGTATGGCTGAATGCACGCCGGTGAAATCCAGCAGTGTGTTCGCACGGCTCTGGCGGTGAAAATGGTTTTCTCTTCAGAAAAATCTGTTTGGAATGAACGAGAGGACACAGCGGTGTTTTCAAAGCCTAGCTGGAATACGCGGGATGGCGTGCGTTGGGAATTTAGGATTGCGTGAGAATCCTTTGTTCTTCCAGACACCCCCAACGCGGAGTGAACCTCGTAGTTAGCACCGGCTGCCTGTGAAACCCTCCGAGATTCACCCGTGTCCCCGCTGGTCCCTGGAAGGCCACTGTATTCTAGACTCACTGACACAAGCTATTGCGGTGTTCCAGCAATGCCCGCCTCTCCCTGGACCCTTTTGGTTGGTGGTCCCTGCCACACGCCATCCAGCGTGGCAGGCCCGTGCTCTAGTCCAGGCTGGGGGCCCACTGAGGACACGGGGCCCTTCTCTCCCTCGGGAAAGCAGAAACTGAGTGTAGCTTAGGGAAGGAGAAATGGGTAGGGGAGTATTTTTAATATCTGAGGCTGTGAGCACATGAGAGACGTTGCAATTCCACATCTGGACCTTTTCATCCTCTGCTTAAATGTCTCAAACGGTGTGTTTTTGGATATTTCCACTCAACGGTTGTGTTTTCTCATGGTGCAGCGGTCCCTGCGAGCCCTCCCAAGGCGGTCTTTATCATCATATATGGGTTAAATGCTGGTTGTTGATTCGTTTTCTTATCCACTGCAGTAGCTTCTTAACATTCGTCGAAATGTGGAGCACAGGTGCCTTTAGAGCATTTCTTTCCAGGGGACGACTTCCTATCCATATATTTATGTCATTGATACCAAGCGTCTGTGGCTTCCCTGGATTCTGGAAGATCATGCCCCGTATGGAAGTCCTTTTCAACCAACTTGATTTCCAAATTCTTCTCTCTGTTGCCCTCCATAAAAAAAAAAATGTTCTTTTTTTTTTAAAGGATTTTATTTATTTATTTTCAGAGAGAGGGAAAGGGAGGGAGAAACAGCAATGTATGGTTGCCTCTCACATGGCCCTCACAGGGGACCTGGCCCGCAACCCAGGCATGTGCCCTGACGGGGAATCGAACCGGGACCGTCTGGTTCCCAGCCCGCGCTCAATTCACTGAGCTATACCAGCCAGGGCCGTTTTTTTTTTTTTTTTTCCCCAAAGGTAATTTGTAATGAATAAAGTCCCATGCTGCCCCCCTTTTTGGTCACTAACATGCAACATCGAAAGATGGCGGTGGAGAAGATGATCTGTTTGCTCTTTTTACCGTATGGCGATTTATCGGTCTTATCAAAGGCACTTGATTGGCACACCTGTTATCCGCCCGACCACTCAACAAGCAATAACGCGTGTCTTCTGAATTGTGAGACTTTTTTCCTACTTCATGCATTTGATGATTTCTTTTTCACTTTCCTTGCGTATGGGTTGAAGCTGCATGGCATACTGGTCAGACAATCACGTACTTTACATAGTGTTTCTCTCAATATTTCCAGTATTGACCTGGCCCTGTACATAGTTATCACAATGTCATTGACTGTATGGGACTTTAAAAAAAATTTATTTTTTCCTCCGTCTGGAGGAGCGTGTGTATAGAGCTGAGGCATAATGCCTCAGAAGCTCTTGTCTTGTCTTCCTTCTCAGCCACCGGCCTTTGGAACGGCCACCCCGTGCAGCGTGGTGGGTGGTGATGATTTCGGTAGCCACAGCGCGTGGAGACGCGGCCATCCTGCAGCTTGCATGAGGGTCTGTGTGACGGGGGGCTCACCCTAATGCCAGAGTGATGAGACCCACAGGGAACGTGGTACAAAGTGCCCCATCGGGGAAGGGACATGAGACCCTCTGCCCCTTGAAAGTGCCTTTGCTGTCTTTGGCATTTGCACCGATGTGCGTTGGACACCACGGGTTGGTCTCACCATGTTTGTGCAAGAGTCCATTTCCCTGTCTCTCGGGGAGGGCAGGCTTTGGAGTGACATTAGGGTGGCCCTTGATGAGTAGTGGCCCCGCGATGCAACGTCCCTTATTGCCTCTCCCAGATGGCTTGTCTAGATGAGAAGCTAATAACCAAAGAATCTTCCCCTGCAGTCTAAAGACTCTTAAGAACGAAAAGGACTTTGACGCCTTCGTCGAAGCCGTTGTCATTTCCCTTACATTTTTTTTTTCTCTATTGATTAGAGACAGAGGGAGACAGACAGACAGGCAGACAGACATCAATGTGTTGTTTTCCTTACTGACACATTCATGGGCGGCTTCTTGTCAGTGTCCTGACCGGGGGTGGCACCTGCGACCTTGGCGCGTGGTGATGGCGCTCTCTCACCTGCCGAGCTCCCGCAGGGCACAGCTGTTGTCCATTTCGAGAGGGAGAGGCGCAGGGTTTACGGGAAAAACACATGCATCTGTGAATCAGGGCATGTTTATTGTAATCTAGGTCTGCTGCTAAGTAGCTCGTTTCTTTGTTTAAGAAATATCGGAGTAGGGGGAGTGGTGGGAGGAAAATGGAGACAAATTGTACTTGAACATCAATAAAAAATATTTTATTGTTATTCTGTTATGGTTGTCCCAATTTTCCCCCTTGGCCCCCTGCCACCCACTCCATTCCCCATAGTAGCTGCTTTTCAACGGTCAGGATTCTGGGGTGTTCAGAAAATAGAGGCAAGGAACCCTTTTCCCACAGAAGTGTCCGTGATGATGAATGAAGAAAAGCAGGGGCCGAGGAAATGCTAATAATTCATTATGTCTGTTTAATCTTGAATGCCAGTTTACTCAGATTTTCTCTGCAAGGTGGCTTTGTTACCCTCGTCGAAACAAGCTGCTCACAGTTCGGTGTCACAGTGGTCCGGGATGGTCTTGGTGAGCTGACATGGGAAATGATTTTGGTTTATTCCAAGGACGGCTTGGTATGCTTCCAAACGGATGACCCACAGGGCGGTGATGACCACAGGGAAGGGGGTGGGGGAGGCAGCGGAGGGCGAAGGGGGACCAATGGGGATGGAAGGAGACCCAACTCCAGGCGGTGAACACTCCCCGCCACATACGGACGATGTGTTATAGAAGCATACACCTGAAGCCTGCATACATTCATTACCCAATGCCACCTGAATGAATTCAATACAAAAGAAAAAATACTATACCGCCTATTTTTCCCTCATGCAATGCGGCTTTGCCACCAAAAGGGTATATTTCAGAGAGGAAAAAGAGAGGCAAGTGTAGTTAAGGAAATCACCTTACACTATGTATAAGGCGCATGCATCAGCTAATTTTGTTGGCTGTTTGGATGACGTAAAACTCACCTGTGGGTTAGTCACACGGTACAGGTTCAGGGGAGTCAGCCATGGCTTACAGGTGAGGCCCCTGCTTTTTTTTTTTTTTAAAGATTTTATTTATTTATTTTTAGAGAGAGAGGAAGGGAGGGAGAAAGAGAGGGAGAGAAACAGCAGTGTATGGTTGCCTCTCACATGGCCCTCACTGGAGACCTGGCCCGCAACCCAGGCATGTGCCCCGACTGGGAATCGAACCGGGACCCTTTGGTTCCCAGCCCGCGCTCAATCCACTGAGCTACACCAGCCAGGGCTAGGCTCCTGCTTTTATAAATAAAGTTTTATGGAAACAGCCTGAGGCTCACAGTTCCTTTTCTGTAGGTGGTTCTGTTACCCTTCAGTGACACACCTGAACGTTTTCACTAGACACCGTGTGCCTGGTATGGCCTAGAATAGAGATCATCGGACCCTTTGCAGAGTTTGTCAATCCCTGCCTTAGGGCGGGACTTGGTTCTTTGAGAGCTGGGAAGACGGTTCATAGTAAACATCTCGGATCTGCAAAATCACAATGCATATTAATGTATAGCAAATGATTATTCATAACAGAGATGCATGCTTTCCCATCAGGAATTCTATTAACGCATTGTGTACAATCTGTGAAACACAGAGCAGGTGTCTCTGAGCTGAAATCGAGGATGCATGCGGGAACGGGGTCTGGGAGAACCCCAGAATTTCACACGTAAAACGTACCAGGGAGACACCCCATGGCCACCCCCGTAAAATGAAGGAGGTCTGTTCACATGCACAGATGCGCCTGCGTCGCCGCCAGCCATCCCGGTCACAGATTACAATTGCTCCCCAATCGTTAGGGATGAGCTTCGTGGTTAACCAGACTGACCGCGGGGGGGCCCTCTTGACAGGTGGTCTCATGCCCACTCATGTGTTAGGGGACGGAATTGTTCTGTCTCTCTCTGCTGGATTGTTGGATGTCAGCTCTGTGTGCTGTGGACCTGGAGTAAATATTAGCAATCTATATTTCAGTTTTGATGAAGGACGTTCTGTCTAAAAGTTTTCCTTGGATGTGCCCTCCTTCCTTCCCTTTGCACAGAGCCTGTGGGACACTTCCTGTTGTATTCCTAAGTATTAATTTATTGAAGCGTCACATGGGGCGGGGGGCGTTATAATAGAGCTTCACTGGGGCAGCCTGCACCCTAACCCACGTGAAAACTGTACCCCAGACTTGCACCAGGCTCATCGGAACTTTCACAGCGACCTTCATAGGCAGTTGGTGATTTCCGGAGAAACAGTTTCACCTTCCCCAGGACCTGTCACCGTGTGGGACAGGTGAGAGAGACACAGGCAACGGTGGCCGAGTCCAGGTTCCTGTGAGCAGCTCCGTCATTTCCCAGCAGGTGAAACCGGTACTTGTGGGAAACCAGTAGCCAAAAGGGCTTGTCATGGCTGAGCTGCCCAAGTGGCCAAGTGACATCGGATGAGTCCACTTACCTCCTGCCGTCCCCTCAGCTGAGACGTGAAGGCAGTGAGCCTTGAATCTTATCAACCTGAGTGAAGACGATAAATGTTGTTCCTTATGACATCTTTCTATGGATAATAGCAGCTTAGAAGCAATGGAATGTCTATTCTAGAGAAGTTTTTTCCCAGTATTTGTTCTGGTCCCCTATACATGCACAGAAAAATATAAATTCTCCCCTCCCCCAGTATTTGCTCTGGTCTCCTGTCTATGCACAGAAGAATATGAATTATTTAGCATGGACTTAAGTGTAATGAAGTCTTCTAGATGGGTGGCCATGTTAGCTCCTGCATTTTCTTTTTCCATTACCTAGAGAATTTAAACCTTCCTGGGCAGATGCCTAGTCTTTCATTGTTCCTTTTAGTGGTAAATGGATTGGTTGGTCCAAATTCTGCTCTTCTGGGAAGAAAATTAACACACAGCATGTGGCCAGGTAATAAGCGAATGGCGTCTGATGCAGGGAGAGCAGTCTGCGTCCAGGGTGCGCGTCTGCATTAACTTCTTACCTGTCCAAAAGTGGCAGATTCGTAATGCAGGTGAACTGGAAAATACAGGACATTTCTCAGCTGCAGATTTAAAGTTTCCTAACAGGTGTTCATTTGGTCTCTTTCATTAGTAGTGTTGACCTTTAGCCTTTTATTATACAGGGTCTGGCAGAAGTCAGGCCTGCTCAAGTGTGGCCTGGCTGGTGTAGCTCAGTGGATTGAGCGTTGGACTGAAAACCGAAGGGTCACCGGTTCGATTCCCATTCAGGGCACATGCCCGGGTTGCAGGCCAGGTCCCCAATAGGGGGCGCATGAGAGGCAACCACTCATGGATATTTCTCTCCCTTTCTTTCTTTCTTTCTTTCTTTATTTATTTATTTATTTATTGAGAGGGGGAAGGGAGGGAGACATAGAGGGAGAGAAACAGCAATGTATGGTTGCCTCTCACATGGCCCTCATAGTGACCTGGCCCGCAACCCAGGCATGTGCCCTGACCGGGAATCGAACCGGGACCGCTTGGTTCCCAGCCCACGCTCAATCCACTGAGCTACACCAGCCAGGGCTCTCTCCCTTTCTTTCTCTCTCCCTTCCCCTCTCACCAAAAATACGTAAATAAAATCTTTAAAAAAAATAATAGTATGGGTGTAACATTTTATAGTTTTTATTTGGATACCTCACCTAAAATGTCATAGGGTGTGCTTGAGTGTGATATTGTTACAGAATCACATGCTTACGGTTTTGTAATAAAAGGGGCATTATTTGCGCTAGACCCCATGTAATCATTAGGGATTGAAAACTGTGAACTAATTTAATTCTTTTCATGAGGTATTGTAAGTTGCATTTAAACAACATCTGAACCACGTACATGATCAACATTTAATCAGTGCGGGAAGTGGATGGGATAGTGAATAGCTGTCATTTTTATTTCCTGCTTGGAAATGTCAGATTATAGTTGAAACCGTTTAGTTGAATGCAGTCACAATACTGATCAGGTTTCTTAGGTATTTTTATTTTATTATTTTTTTAAGGATTTATTTATTCATTTTTAGAGAGGAGAAGGGAGGGAGAAAGGAAGGGAGAAAGAGCAATGTATGGTTGCCTCTCACATGGCCCTCACTGGGGACCTGGCCTGCAACCCAGGCATGTGCCCTGACTGGGAATCGAACCTGCGACCCTTTGGTTCCCAGCCCGCGCTCAGTCCACTGAGCTACACCAGCCAGGGCTCTTAGGTATTTTTAAATGATTGCCACTCCTCTGGTTCACTGTTACAATGCGTCTCTGGAAGAATATGGCATCGACCATTTAAGGAAGTAAAATGGCACCGTGTGAGTTGGGATTCCCGGATACGCCAGCGGAACTGGCCGGATCTCAGGGTAAAGCCTGTTTCTTCTCTTGCGTCTGAAAGCATGCGCACGGGCTTGAAGCCCTTTCCCGGTGCCAGCCCTGTTTGTGTGTGTTGAAAATCGATCCGTTCATCTTCCGTCTTGAGGAGAGAGGGGAACACTCGGTTTTGTCTTAAAAAGGCCACACTGCTTCGGAAGGAAATTTCACAGCGACTTGACATTTCTGGGCTGAGAAAGCAAACTCTGGCTCGAAAAGGACCCGCTTTCCCACCCTTGGTTTCCACACGGTCATCGTTGAGAGTCTTGCGAGTCTTGCTTAGGGCCCCTGAGTTTGCAAATGAAATGTGTCTTTCCCCATCGCAAGGCATCCTCCTGCAACCCTGAGCTTACCTCTGCTCCCTCGTTCTTACTCAGCCTTCGAAACATCTAAAAATTTTTAAAAATCTCTGTTGTCATACAATCTTAAGTGACTTTCGGGTGTACAGCATCGTGATCGGACATTTCTGTAACTTACCAAGCGTCCCCCATGAGTCTAGTACCCACCGCGCATCATACATACTAATTACAATGTTAATGAGTTTAGTCCCTCTGCTGGGTTCTGGATGGAGCGTTCACAGTTCATTTCCCTCACTTTCCACGTTTTTTTGGAATGTATTAATTTCCTACTGCTGTCGTGGCAGCGGTGATGAATGTCACGGTTTGAACAGCACGCATGAATAAACACAGCTCTGGAGGGCACGTGTCTGGGGCAGAAACCCAAATGCCCCCAGGGTGCTTCCTACTGATGCCCTGGGGGAGGGGACCCCCTGCCCTGGGCTTTTCTAGCGTCTGCAGGTGCCCTCACTCCCTGGCTCCCGGTCCCCCCTCCTGTCCTCTCTCTCTCTGTTTCCACAGTCCCAACTCTTTCTCTGTCTTTTACCTTGTTCTTTGAGGACCTTCCAGAATGCTCTACATCTCAAGACCCTTCATGTAATCTCATCGTCAGCATCCTTGGCCCTGGAAGGTCATATAGTCCCCGGGAACCAGGGGGTTCAGACGTGCATGGCCCGGGAGGCTGGCGTGACTCCGCCCACCACACTTACTCTGCCGTGATTTGAGGGTTGTGACAGCCAGCACCTGCCAGTTCTCAGTTGTCATATTCGATCACGCCTGCTACGTCCGCTTCCTTCCTGGCGATGCTGCCTTCCATGTTCTCTGATGGCACTTTTATTTCTCGTTTTTCTGCCCGGGGCCCGCTCCTCCATCTCTTCCCCAGAGTCGTCCTCGCTGCCTCTCTCCCCCGCGCCCTGGGCTCCGTCTTTGCTCCGCCGTCTTGGGGGTCTCACTGTCTGTCCTTGATGGCGAACGAGTTTGCAAGACCCTCCCGTGAGTGAACACAGACAGGGGCCACTGTAATGCTCTTCGGTCACTTGGCTGTGGGCTCCTGATTCTATGCCACTTGGGACACCCCTTCTCAGACACTGTCCCAGCCCGTGGAACCACTTAGAACCTTCCAGAACTAGGAGAGTCCAGTTCTCTTTCCATACCACCCCTCTGTCCTTTCATAGCGGAACTTCCTTCCTGGGGCCGAGTTCCCGAGAAACCCTGTTTCAGTCTTAGGCCCCCCACTCACCTGCACGTCTGTTCCCAGCAAAGCATCCTCCTGCTTTCTTATGGTTTAATGAAGAAGGCAGCCCCGTCGTAATATTCTCCTGCCTGTTTACCGAAACGTTGGGCTAAAAAAATTCCACGTAGATTAAAACGTAGATTAAAAAATCCCTTGAGTGTAGGAGATGTTTTGTATCTTTGTACCCCCAACCCATCTGACAGCATGCCCCGGTGCCGCCAAACCTCACCGATTGAATTAATGGCATAATCATGGAGTCGTGATTACTACTGAATGTAGACAGAGCTTCACCTCTTTGTCCTCCATCTCATACATTTATTTATTTGTATCTATATAATACAAATACATGTAATGTATTTCCTAGAATGTGTGCCTATGTGCTCAGGGACATTATAGCAGCTTTTTTTTATTGACTTTAGAGAAAGAAAGAAAAACAGATTTGCTGTTTCACTTATTGATGCATTCATTGGTGGACTCTTTTTTTTTTTTTAAGTTCCATTGGTGGATTCTTGTATGAGTCCTGCTGACGTTCTAACCAACTCGGCTCCCTGGCCAGCGCCCTTAGTAGATTACTACAGAAGTCACATGAAACCCTTGAGGATTTTTCGTACCATCTGCTAAAATTCATTAACATCGATATAGAGTTGTCAAAGTGAAGGCATATGTTCCGTTGTCCTTGTATGTCGGTCCATCCTGATGTCTGATGTTCCCGAGGGCCGTTGATGGCACCCAGGACGGTGGGAATTGAATTCCACCCCAAACGTCTTCGCCGTCACTCTGAGGGGGAGAAGCTCGGTATCGATGCCTCCCTACGGCACTAGTGCTTCCCCTCAAGAAAACTTTGCTTTCACTGGGTTTGCATAATGATCTAGACCAGAATGGAGGAAATGAGCTGGTGACTTCCTGCTGATCAGCAGGACTCTGCTCCAGGGAAGATACAAAAACATCACGCTTTCGGAAGAACATCAAGAAAAGACAGTGAACGTTACAAAAAGTGCTGTTCACTGCGTACCTTCGGAAGGTCATGCTGCTAATCCAAATGCACAGCTACTCTGACTATTTTTGTTACTACTTGAGGAATGGCATGGCCAAAGATATTTGGTTTTTTTTAAGATTTTATTTATTTATTTTTAGACAGAGGGGGAGGGAGGGAGAAAGAGAGGGAGAGAAACAGCAATGTATGGTTGCCTCTCACATGGCCCTCACTGGGGACCTGGCCCGCAACCCAGGCATGTGCCCTGACGGGGAATCGAACCGGGACCATCTGGTTCCCAGCCCGCGCTCAATCCACTGAGCTACACCAGCCAGGGCCAAAGATATTTGTTTTTATAACAGAGCTCTGTAGTTACCTTCTATGTTTTCAAACAACACACGGATAGATTGAGTGTTACCTACATTGGTAAACAGACCCATCCAACATTGCGCTGAACGTTTCCTCCTACTGTGTGTTCGGGCGCCCCTTCACACCGGATGATTTACCTTAGGGCTCGCTCAGAAGTGCTGTTCGTATCCCCGGTCTCCTGCACGTTTCTCACTTGAAAGCCTTTGCAACGTGAACATATTTCCTGAAGCAACACATTCATTTTCCTAAGACAGAATGCGCCACTCTGACAAACCTGGGCGAGACCTCAGTGGCCAGGCATTAACTTACCAGGCATTTGCGACGTGCTCTGGAGACATAGTCACATGCGTCCTCAGCACCGTCACTGTTAGACATTTGGGGATGATACGGCCACGTCCCTAGGAAGGGAGAAAGGAGTAAGGGTCCCGCATCACAGCCCCGTACGCGAGGAATGACCCGCTGCCTCCTCCGTTTTCTTTCCGCACCTGGCTTGAACCTGGACTTGGGTGGCGTGCCTGTGCTTTGAAATGGGAAAGAAGCTTTTGCTCCTTCGTCTACTGGATAAACTTGAGAGCTCAGGCTTTGAGGGGAGTGAGTGATCACTCCTGAGGAAACCGAGACCAGGGTGAGCCCTATGATGTGGTATAAATCCAACACGGATTGCATTGGGACAGAATCGTCAACCCGTGCTCACCCACGGACCGGACCGGAGTGCCCCGCATGCACGCTCTAAAACTCCCAAAATGCACTTTTCCCTCCTCTTACGGATGCCACAGAAAACCCACACAAGGAGCAGTGTTCTAAATTTCAGCCTGCTGTCTCTCATTGTTGTTCTTCTTGAAGACAATGACGTACCCAAACCCCTTAATACCATGGTAAGGGGTCGGCATTTAGGATACATCAGGCCTGGGTGTCTGCAGTCATCATTTTATTGATTGATTTGCGAGAGAGAGAGAGGAAGAGGGGCCAGAGAGAGAGAGAGAGAGAGACAGACAGAGACAGAGAAAACATTGATTTGTTGTTCCACTTACTGATGCATCATTGGTTGATACTTGTATGTGCCCTGACCGGGGATTGAACCCACAACTTTAGTGTATTGGGACAAGTCTTTAACCAATGAAGATATCCAGTCAGGGCTAATTTTTTAAAGATAGTACTTAAGTATTTTTAGAGAGAGGGAGAGAAACAGCTGTGTGAGAGAGAAACACTGACTAATTGGCTGTCATACACCCCCCACAGGGGACCTGGCCCGCAACCCCGGCACCTACCCTGACTGGGAATTGATCTTTTGCTTTCTGGGGTGACGCCCAACCCACTGAGCCACGCTGGTCAGGCCATTATTGTTGCTGGTTTTTTTTAAATTAAGACTTTTTTAAAGACCAGCGTAGGTTTACAGCAAAATTGAGAGGGAGGTACAAAGATTTCCCGTACTCCCCGTGCGTTCCCCACAGATGGCCTTGCCCACCATCAACGGCCGACTGGACACTGCCCTTTACAGTGGACGAATGCACATTGACATGTCATCTCCCAGAGCTCAGAGGCAATATTACGGTTCATTCCTGCTGGTGTGGCCTCTGCGTCCGGATGAATGACCTGTTGTCCAACATGATGGTGTCCCATGGAATCATGTCACTGCCCTGCATTGTTCTCTGTTTCCTTCCTATTTCCCCCCCCCCCCCCCAGTCCCTGGCAGCCACTGACTGTCTCCATAGAGTGGCTTTTCCAGAGTATCTTAGCGTTGGGGCCAGACCACGTGTAGCCTTTTCAGACCGGCCTCCCTCACTTAGTCCTCTGCATGTCGTGTTCCTCCTCCTGTTCTCATGGCGCGCGCGGCAGCTCATTTCTTTTTCGTGCCGAATAATACTCGGTTGTCTGGCCGTAACGCAGTTCATGTGTCCGTCCGCTACCGAAGGACGTCTCGGTTGCTTCCGCGTGGGGCGGTGACAGATAGAACTGCTATAAAGAGCCACACGCAAGTTTTTGTGTGCAAATGAGGTTTTACCTGGTTTCGGTGAACAGCCAGGGGCTCGGTGGCTGGCGTACACTCTGTCACGTTCTGGAAAAGGGAAGAAGCTGCTTCGTTTCCCGAAGTCTTCAAACAGTTCTGTGCCTTGGGAAGGAGAACACACTTTGCAAAATTACCCAGCAAAGGCCAGCGGGATTCACGAGAGCTACTTTTAGGGGAGCATTGGTAGCGTGCGAAGCAACACAGGGACGGGGCATTAAGGAAGCGCCTCCTTCTTGCAGACCAGCCCGCCAACGTCCCCTCCTTTGGGCAACGAGGAGGGAAGATTCCACACCTGCATTCATGCAACGCACGTGCGTGGGGAATCGCTACGTGGGAAAGCGTCACACGCCAGGCAAACGTGATAAACCACCGATGTTACACAAAATTACATCCGCTCCCCTTACACAAAATTACATCTGCTTCCCTACCGTCTCTCTTGTTCTGTCTAAATGTAAATGTTTTCCATACCTTTGCAGTTCCTTCTGCCTCTGCTTCCCACGTGGGAAACACGCATGGGACTTCATTCTCGGTACGTCTAATCCTGCCACTGGGACGTTAACCCCCCCCACCCCCGTGCTGTGTAGACCAGCTATTGCATTGCCGTTTGCAAATATGAGGGTGTGGTCATGGTCATGTACGGCGGGTGCGTTTTATAGGAAAGACTGAAGGGCGGGAGAAGGCCTGTACTTGGGAATAAATACAGGGGCTGGCGTTGTGATCGAACAGCTGGAATGTACTCTTGAGTGTTGGTAGGCCACCGTATTTAGTAATTCCTCTTGGGCGCTTCTCAGAGTCACCCTCGTACGGTTTGCCCGCTGCACCTGGAAGACAAGCAGGACGCCGCGCTCAGTGGAAGGCATCGCCGTTCGTTCATTGCACGACGCCCGTCCCGTGAGCTCTCGAGAGTGACACAGTCACAATAGAAGAGCCATGATGGGCAGAATTTAAAAAGGAAGAAGCCAACAAGGTCATGGCTGCCCACCCATCATTTTTAGATAACATCTGAAAGGAATGTGTCAAGGAAAAGGGAGCAAAACGTTTTTTGGGATTGTGATGACGCCTGTTTGGGGAAGGAAGTCTGGCCGACCTCCCGGTTGTCTGCCTGTGGAGGTGGGGGGGTTCCCGGGGGTGTCGCTTGGGGCAGGGGCTGCTGTCGCCTCTTACTGTGGTTTCAGTAATCTGTAGACTGGCTTTTAAGCATGCATGCTAGTCTTTTTCTGTCGAAACACAATTTTTCTAAAAGGAAAAGGAAAATAAAAACCTCTGCCAAAATGGCACATCGGGTGGCTGTGAACACGCTCGTGTGATGCTCCGCTGTGCGCGATTGGCTGCCCTTTGGTTCGCCTGGAGCGTTTCCTAAGTACCGGGGCTCATGCCTCGTTTCCCGAGAGATCCTGCTGACTGAGTTCAAGGTGCAGCGGGGGCCGTGACATTAACCAGTGGTCCCCAGGGTCCCAGTACACGATAGTCTTTGGGAGCGAGGGACCTAGGGCGGCGTGGATGATTGCTCTAACCTAAAATCCCATCTAGAGTTCTGTGTACCTGGATACAGCACTATCCATTACAAAATAAAAGAAGAAATAAATAAGGATGCAGACTGGGCAATCTTCATTGCCCGGCTGTTTTTCCCTTTATTATCGGAAGTGCTTTTTACACAGAGCCAGTAATTGCTTACAAGTGACCTAATGCTTCCCTCACAAAGCTGCCCATTTTCTCGTCCTGCTTGTTCTGACTGAAGTCACAGAATGTTCTCCTTTCGGAACGCTTTGTGGTCCCGGAAACCCGTTGTAGGAGGTCAGAGGTGCCGTTCCAACTTCATTGTTCCACGTCCTCTGGCTTCCCTGACGGCCTCTGGGGCTGACTTCAAGGCCATTTTCTCAGTTGGCATTTCGTGGGCAGTCACCGCAAGTGGCTCCCGGGAGGGGCCCCGTGCGTTCTGCGGCTGCAATTCCGTGTGGTCCTTTAGCTCAAGGGCCGGAGGCGTCATTGCCTGCTCTGAGATCTGCTCCGTGGTCAAGGATGATTGGACTGGAGCCAGACTTCCTCTTGTTATCATCGGGCTTTTCCCACGCTGCCGGAGCGAGGAGGACTAAGTCCCCCCGATAAGCACTTGTGGGTACTAATAGACGGCTCTTGCTTTTGCGGGGAGTGCCCCCTTTCTTCCGTGTCCCTTCCACTGGCTGCACGTGAGACCCGGCTGAGGTCTCTGTGTTCTTGCATGAGAAGCTGGTGGCTCACACACACATTTACTGTTTATCGTCTGAGAGAAGCTGGCTCTATGCAGGGATGAGTCTGAGAGCCGGCTCGATGGCCTGACCTTACCCTTGCGTCTGCCTCTTACCCTTGAGTGTGGATTGCGGTAGCAAATGGTTGTCTGTCCCCGCCTTTGCTTGAAATGCCTGTGTTCTGTCCTGCCTGAGGCTCCTTCCGAGGAACTGAAGGCCTCCCAGTTCTTCGAGAACGGCTCCTCCGCCAGGAGGCGAAGTCTCCACTCTGCCTCTTCCTTACCTTTCGTGACTTTTGGCTTCCTCCTTTCCTCCTGTAGAACATCCTTCAAGCTGATGAATTGCGGATGTTCTTAGGGCTTGTCTACCAGCTCTCCGTTTGTGACCTGAAACCCAGCATCAAACTGGCCTCGTTGGGAGGAAGCTTGTCATTTTAATATCATCTGTAAAAGCGGTGGGTAGGCACCTACACAGAGAGAGACAGGGAGACAGGGAGGGAGGGACACAGAGCGCGAGAGAGGAAGAGAACATACGTTCATTGCTAACAGTGCACGTTGCAGCCAGCCATCCAGGCTGCCGTAACCCACTGTGGGTTCCCAACGACCTAATTAATTCACAGGACATACTTCGGAGCGGTGTATCGTTTTATAGCTGCTGTTTATAAAACCTCTTCGAGGCCAGCCGCCACGGGGTCCCAATGTCTGGTGATGCATGAGGACCTTCATCTCATGCTGACTGACACGCTCCTGCTGTTAGATTTCCGTGGTGGACAGTTTGCCAGGTGTTCCTTCAGTGTCAAGATTCTGTATGTGTCTGTGTGTCTGTGTGTGTCCTCTCCGTGACACCGCCGGCGTGGGCTTAGTTGAAAAGAACACGCAGCAACGGACTGCTCAACACGGTAAGCGCACTGTCGGTCCCTGGGCACTGACAGCCAACTTTCCGTTTGGGTGACATCGGTGCGTGGGACCGGCAGCATCCGGGTTAAAAAAATAAGTGTTGTCGTTTTAATGAAGTTTTCCATTGGCTGCACCGTTGTGCGTCTGTTTACCCTCTAACTCAACCCCCGTCGAGTGGTCTCCGGCCCCACCGCCTGAACGGAAAGCCCGGCAACGTGGGCTCCGTGCTGAACGTGTTAAGAGATCATCAAACAGGGGGGAGCTGCAGCGACTGTGGCCGAGGGTGTAATTGGGTCTAATTGGGTTAGCAGGGATCGGCCAGAGTGAGAGAATAGCTCTTAATAGGCAGGCTGAAAATAGCGCGGAAAGCGTTCACTGCAGACAAATGGGTGACCTCTGATTAGTTTAGTGAAAAAAAGATCAGCCCTTGTATCTCCTCCTCTGTAACACGTCCGTATTTAAGAAAAGCAAGAGGGAGTGGTTGACGTTCGAAAGGAGGGACCAGGGCGGAACGGACAGAAGAGGCCACCCCTGCCTCTTGTAGAATTTGGGGATCTGGCCGCGAACGACGAAAGACTCAGGAGCTTGTGGAGCCTGGAGGCTCGGGCCGCGTCTTCCCGTGGAAATGCAGCGTGGGCAGGAGGTAATGCCGTCACGGAGAAACGAAGAAGCTACTGCTGTTACTTCTGCTTCTGTTCATCCCGAAATGCTCCGGGGCTTGTATCTGTGCTCCTCTTGTTCTTCTGTAGTTTAATTTTTTTTCCAGTTCCAACGAGCATTCAGTATTGTTTTGTATTAGTTTCAGATGTACAGCCCAGTGGCTAGAGATTTATGGAATTTACAGACTGATTCCCCCGATAGGTCTTGTACCCCCTCCCCGGCCGCATACATACTTCTCACGACACGATGAACTGCGTTCCCTGTGCTGGACGTTACATCCCTGGGACTGTTTTGTGACGACCAACCTTCACGTTGTTCACCCAGCCCCCAACGCCCTCTGCTCCGGCAACCCTCAGTCTGCCGTCCGTGTCCCTGCGTCTGTTTCTGTTCTGTTCGCACGTCTGCTTTGTTTGGAGTGCAGGCTCCCGTCCTGGCTCACAGCGCCCAGGGCCAAACCCGTCCCCTCTGCGTCCTCTGACGTGTCCCCGTCCTCCGGTAATTGGCAGTGTTTCCCAGGAAGACATACACAAGCTCTCATTTCCTGTGCCCCTGTGAGTAGAAATGCATCCGTGTTGAATGCTCCTTATGTTCAGGTTTTAGGTGTGAAGGTCCAGAGGCTTCGGTTCCGAGAGCAAAGGACCCTGTGCTTGTACGGGGTAGTTGAGCCAGGGGGTCTCCGTGCACCCAACCATGTGCGTCCCGCCTGCCAGCAGAAAGCGATTCTGTAAGCGCTGCTCTGCCCACCGGGTCATTCCCACGGTCAGCGCAGGGGGTGCAGCTAGTGTAGTGGGTAGTACAGAGGGTCGTAACCGTGCATGCTTGGTGCACATGTGTGCATGCTCTGTGCATGTGTGTGCGTGCTTGCTGCGTGTGTCTGCACATGAGTGTCGGGGATAGCTCCCTTGGCCCCTTCCTCAACAGAATACTGGAGGTCCTCAAAGAAGATACATGGGTTTATTGGAATAGTAATGAAGGTATTTCTAAAATGTGGCACAATGCTATCTATATGCGCATCCTTCTTGGGCATTCAATAACCAGGTCTCAGTGAGAGCTAATCATGGGCACAATGCCCAAGTAGTGGGGGAGACAGACGGTCTTTTGAGATGTGTGATAGGGAAACGTGTGTGATTTCTCTTGGGGGCAAAGGTGCAGGAATTCTGGCATGACTGAGTGTGCCTGTCTCTGGGAGTACGTGCTTTCGTAATTGAAGCAAATACCAAATTTCCGTTCACGTTTAGGGAGAGAACAGGGGTGTGTTTTCTCCGGTCTGTCCTAGTTTGCAGAACCCGTGGGTTCTGCGGAAAGACACCTGGGTGGACGCACGCGTCACGGACCCTGGGGAGACAGCTTCCGATTCTGAAACTGGGCAGGGGAGGGTTTTCTAAATTTACGTTATCCAGCCTTCCCTTTTAAAACCTGCACGTCTACACAGCAGTCATGCCAGAGGCGGGGTCTGGGAGAGGAACGTGATTGCAATTTGGTGGGTTGGGGTCAGAATTCCTGTGGTGTCAACAAAGAAAGGAAAGGATGGGGTGCATTAGAAACTTCCTATCGTTTTTATTTTAAAAAACAAAGAAACGGGAAGTCCTCCAGAGCGAGTGCTGTTGAAGCCACGGGGCTGCCTTCCTTGGTGACATACGCTTCATTTGAATGAAAATGACTTTGTTTTGTGTTCATACAGGTTGGTATGAGAAAGATGGTAGCAGGCCGGCCGTCCAGTCCCGTTGTGTGTTCTTGACTTGGCTGCCGTTTCTGTCTCTTGACTTTGAACTTCTTGTCGTTCCTAGTCCTCAACCTTTCTGTTCCTTTTCCTTCTGCCTCCCGTCCTCACGGGAGACTCGCCCGTGTGTAAGGGAAGCTTCTTGAGTCTATTCGAGGTCAGGGAAGCTCCGGCCGTTTTTCCTAGAGATGCTCGGTCTCGCCTGCGGTTAATCTGCGGCATTCCCCCTGAAAATAGACACTAGCTACCCTCTTCTGTGCGTCGGAGATTGGAAATACATTAGTACAGCTACTAATCCAACACAGGCAGCCTCTCCGGAGGGTCTCAGACTGGGGGCGGGGGCCGTCTGTTTTCACACAAGCATATTTAGGTTTGGGGAATGCAGAGGAAACCTTTTGAGAAGGGGATGGGGTGCTCAAGACGGAAGGCACATCCTGCTGTTTCTGGGAGCTTGTCGAGTGTCCTGCTCGGGATGTAAAAGGTGTGAGAAAGGTTCACTTAATAACCTATCGCCTTCTCACTTTCAAACACATCACCTGGTCATCCGGGGAACCGTACACCCCCAGAAACACGTGAGACGGGAGCCTGTAATTTCTCCAGTACAGCGTCTTCCCTGGAAAACGAGGCAGGCTTCCTAGGAAGGTGGTCAGTCCCAGAGGCAAACGGGATACAGGCTTCAGGGAAAAAGTGGGTCCTTAGTTCATGGATGCTGTCTTGGCAAATGTTCTGAGGTCCCTCCTGCTGTCGGACTCTGCATCCTTCCTCCGTGAGTGGAGGATGCAAAGCAGTTTCAAAATGCACCTATTCTGAAATCCTGCAGAAACACACTGAGCATGATCCGCTGAGGTGCTGATCTTGTTTCCTCTCCTGTCCACGTGTGAAACGCAGGGTCCGGCCCTGTATCTGCAGACCCAGCGTCACACGGGGTCCCACCCCGACGACGGTGCGAACTCCAGGTCGACCTGTGGGACTTACGCAGAGACCGGTGTTTAGTTCCTCCAGCCGGGATTCTGCCCGCCTCAACGTGTACTGCCCGGACGATGTGTTCTGCCCATCGGTGTGTTCTTGGGTCTGTCGTTCTTCAGGTCGCTCACGCGTCCAGCCGTCTCTCCGGAAAGGGATAATCAATACCATGTAAACATAGTTTAGTGACTATCTGCAACATAAAGTTCCTTGCAGAAGGTCCTGCGGGGATTTGCAAACAATGCAGAAGGGGGAGTTTGGGAACCTCAGGAGCTTTGTAGTTTGGTGGGTTAGTTTGTCCACGCACACACATGCTGGTACATTCTTAGTTTGGATGTAGATTACATATATATATTAAAAACTTCTAGCTCTGGCTGGCATAGCTCAGTGGATTGAGTGCAGGTTGCGAACCAAAGGGTCGCAGGTTTGATTCCCAGTCGGGGCACATGCCTGGGTTGCGGGCCAGATCCCCAGTGAGGGCCACGTGAGAGGCAACCACACACTGACGTTTCTCTCTGTCTCTTTCTCCTTCCCTTCCCCTCTCTAAAAGTAAATAAAACTTTAAAACATCTTTTAAAAAAACCTTCTATGCATATAATTATACAGGGTGTGGCATAATGAACACCCCTTTTTTAATTACAAAATCTTTAATCATAGAGTCATAAGCATAACTTCTATAACATAACTCTAGCGCACTTCAGCACACCCTAGGACATTTTAAAAGTGAAGTGTTCAAATTAAAACTATAAATTGTGATACCCATATTATTCCCCTGCCAACCGTGCTCCAGCAGGTGTTCCTTCTCCTATAGACCCTGTGCCTGTGAATTATGTAGTCCCATTATGTGAATATGTATAATCTATGCAAATTTTAAGTATATATTATGTTAATGTATATTTACATCTGTAGTGTTTGCATATGTAAGACCTATATATTCGGATCCATAGTTCAAGCGCAAATGGCATGTGTGTAATAGAACCGCGGCACGTATACGTCCTGTGCAAACGTGAAGAGAACGGGGTGCGTTATGGGTACGGCACAATTAGCGCAGTGACTCAGTGAATATGAGGAGGACAGTTTGTAGTGATTCAAACGCTGGGGGTGGCATTCAGGTAAATGACGACCTGCTGACGTCTATGTCACCGGCTACTCTCTGCTGTGTGGCCTCGGAAAACGCATTTTTTGCGAAGAGGGGTGTGAGGACCCCTCTGCCCGCTCCTCACCGCCCGAGCCTCCCCGTGTTCCCCGTCTCCGATTGCCTCACTGAGCTCAGGGCTTCTGACTTCCCGTCAGGCCTGTCTGTCTCCCCGGCTGCCATGCGTCCTGTGGACTGTGATTTGAGGACAGCGTTCCCAGGGGTCACAGTGGCCTCCTCAGGCTGTGGGCCCCTGAAGAATTCGGCTTGTCTGTGTTGCCACCATGCTCACCGGGGCCCAGAAATCCTGGGCTCTCAGTGACGGGACAAAGGCCACCTGGCTAAGGAGCGGCCAGGCCAGCTGCTACCTTAGGTGACCTCTCTCTCCTTGTCAGCGATGCTCTGGGGAACCCGCTGCTTTTTATGGAACATGTGGACGGCGGTCCATTCCTGCTGGACATGTAGCATCCCCTTGAGAAGAGCAGTTGATGTTTTTTATTCACTCTCGAAGGCCGAGATGTTTTGATTGTGCATGGGAAGGCTTGGTATGTGTCACTCAATTCACATCTGCTATGCAAAGTAATTAAACAAAGTGTGCATCGAGTAGATGCTTAAAAATATAATCGAAGGGAACATACCCACTGCCGGACAACAAAGGAGACCCACAGGAGTGGCTTCCCTCATGCCACTTGCAGAGAAGTACATTCCCCGCATGGGGTCTTAATAACGCCTTTGCCGTTTTCAGGTGATAGCGGAAACTGTGCTGAGCAATCAGCTCTTTAGTTTTCTATGCTATGAGTAAGAAGTGGAATCATGCCACATATGTTGTTCTGTGATCTGCCACCCCTCTCGATAACACACGTCTCTAGCTTATTCATTTTTCAGTGTTGCGTTGCGTTCTTTCAATATGCATCATTTCCTTTCTCTTATTAATGCACATCTACGCTAGGTCATTTCTTTTGCTGTTATGTCTATGGCTGCAGGTGGCATTTCTGCGTGTGTCTCCTGACACTCATGTTGAAGGGGCTGTGTAGCAAAGATGAGTGTGTACTGTGTGTGTGAGTGTGATGGGCCCAGGCATGGAGCACAGGTTGGGCGTGGAGGTAACAGCTGCACTAGACCAACTCACGGTTGAGTCATGTGTTTTTGGACCAAAGATGGGGCACTAACTGTTCAGTTTGCACCAAAGACAAAAACAACAAAAATAGGAAAAGGAGGGATATCTATAGGTTACATAGCTTTTGGGAATAGCTGTTAGAGGCTTTTAAAAGGAGAACCGCCATGGCTTTGCATGCATATTCATGTTAAGATTACATAGAATTGCCCTGGCTTATATGTGGCTGAGTGAATGGAGTGCCGGCTTGCGAGCCAAAGAGTCACTGGTTCGATTCCCAGTCAGAGCACATGCCTGGGTTGCGGGCCAGGTCCCCAGTAGGGGGCGTGTGAGAGGCAACCACACACTGATGTTTCTCTCCCTCTCTTTCTCCCTCCTTTCTCCTCTCTCTAAAAATAAATAAATAAAGTCTTTAAAAAAAAACTGTAAATTATAACGCTCATTATTTATTACCCTACCAACCACACCACGCTCAAAGAGGCATTACTTCCGCCAGACCCTGTGTGTACTGTATGACAATATAATGTATAAACATGTGTATTATCTATTAAATATACATGCGTATGTTTGTGTAACTATATTCCACCCCTTGTGAAATAACCCCTTTCCGAGTGTGACGTTGATGTGGCAGGGGTTTTATTTTTGGTCGCCAAGTCTGTTGGTTGGTTAAATGTATACTGATTGTTTTTTACTGATGATGAGCTGTATTTCATCGGCTCATTTTCAAAGTCTTCATTCCTTGTGAGGCTAGTACTTTTAGCGTCGCCAGATACCTGGACGGTACTTACGCACACGGAAACACGCGCAAACGAATAGAGTGCCGGTTCTCATGATCTTCAGTGTGTACCCACCGGTGCTCACAAGGTCCCTGTAATTCCGTATTTGCTGACCGAGACAGGCAGTTCTCCCCCCGGAATGACTGTACCCCACGGGTCATGTAGCGACGTCTGGAGACATTTGTCACTCTTAACACTGGGAGACCATGGCACCAGCACCTGCTGGGTGGAGACCAGGGGTGCTGCTCACCTGTGAAGTATGTAGGCCAGCCCTCACGACAGTCACATGGTCCCAAATGGCCATGGTGCCGAGGTCGAAGAACCCCGGGGTTTACATTGTGTGTGTTTGGTGCAAAGTGGTCAAATTTCAAAACACGCAGCAAATAAGGTAGCTCTGAACTCAGGGATGTTTGGAATGCCTAAGCCAGGCATGGTAAATGTGGAGCGGTGCTGAGGCGCCTCCTCCCAGTTCCTGTGGGTGCCCTGAGAACCTTGGGGGGATTGACAGAGGGGGTCCCTGGTGCTGCAGTCAGGCGGGAAGTCTGCCTGGGACCCTGCTTGGGCGTTCCTGCATCACCGCCGGGTGGGAGCACGCGAGGCGTGGGCCACAGTTCCTGCAGGAGTTCACTCTGGGGGCCGCGGGGCACACCCGCCCCCTGAATTCTGTGACGAGGGCACCCTCCGTTCCAGAACGAGGCTTTGCGTGGACTCTCTCACGGAATCCCCAGTGTGTGTGCTCCCTCTTTTCCCTGTCGTTTCCCTGTCTGTGGTGTCAGATACCCTCACTCCATCGTGGTCGGAGAGTACTGCATGGAAAGTTCCAGAACTGAACACTTGATAAGTTTTAAATTGCACATCATTCATCAGAGTGTGAGGAAATCTCGCGAAGCCCACTCCCACCCCCGGGGACCTGGATCATCCCTTTTGGTGGCCTCTCCACGCTGGAGACCCTTCCCACCTGTTAGTCACTTGGTATCGATCTGTCGGATCCGATCGATGGGTCCTGGATCCCAGTCCTCGTGTGCACATCAGCTTTATTTTACTTCATGAAGGCCCCCAAGGGCAAGGATAGATCCGCTGGCAGTTTGCATGCTGAAGACAAGCCATTGGTGGCCTCCCTTAAGTTAAAAGTTGGAAGTTCTCAACTTAATCTTCATATTATCTCACGGCACCACAGGAGTAGAGTAGCGTAGGTATTTGGAAAGAGAGAACCAACATTTGTGTGTAGCTTATTCCAATATGTTGTTATAATTCTATTTTACTAGTACTTGTTAATATCTTTCTGTGCCTAATTTATCATTTGTCTTTACCATTCGTGTGTCTGGATGGGGAAAAAGATAGTATAACTAGCCATCACTTCGGGCATCCACTGGGGGTCTTGGAACACATGCCCCGTGGATAAGGGGCGGGCCCTAGGCCAGCGCGTGGACGGATCAGTAATGAGGGCCTCTGAGCGTTTGCACGACTCGCTCTCCACCAGCTCAGTGCCCACGCTCTGCTGATTCAAAGCCTGTGCGTGTCCCTAGGGCCCTTTGGAGCAAGTGTGTGTGCAAAATCCCAGCCTGGCACCTCCATCGAGTGTGCATTTTTTCTGCATATCGCCTTCTTTTTTTTTCGCCACAGCCCCATGGATGGATACAGCCGTTTTCCCAAAGCCCGGGAATGTCAAATTAAACTCTCTTCCACTCGCAGGGACCCAGATCTGTCTGGTTCAGAAATTCCTGGCGTCTCCTACTCCCATGCGGGAGGCTAGAGAAGGAGGGACCCATTGTGGCTCAAAAGCAGGATGGCTTTCAGGAAAAAGGAAGAGTCCCAACAAGCCCTCACCTCTTGCCTGTCTCTCGGCTGTTCAAATGTTGGATCACTGTGTGGCAGCTCTCCAAATGTCTGCGGTAGAATTCAAAGACACAGGCGCACGTAAATCAGCCACTGCGTGCGATGCTCTTTTTCACTTTCTTCTTCTTTTCAATCCTTATCTGAGGGTGTGTTTACTGATTTGTGAGAGAGAGAGAGAGAGAGAGAGAGAGATGGGCCAGACAAATATTAATCCGTTGCTTCCCAGGAGCACCCCTATCTAGGACCGCACGGGCAACCTCTGTGTACGAGGTGACGTTCCTACCGATCGGGCCTCCCAGTCAGGGCTATTTCCACTTTCCCTGTTACCATCAGATTGCTGGAGCGTTTGCATTCAGCTCTGCTGAACTGAACCCAGGAAGTCATTGCCTGTGGCATTTCCCATCAAGGTCCTACTTTTCCATGACAGATTCAGCCCTGACCTGTGTCATTTAAACAACGGTGACCATGTGGACATGGTCCTCTCAAGTGTCCAGGTAAATGAAATGCGTAGTTAGGTTCCAGTCCAGAAATGGAGCCCTCAAGGTCCCCGGCGTCTTCACAAATGAGTGTGTGAGTGGCCCGGCACTGGAATATTACTCGGCCATTAGAAAGAAGGAACTCTTAGAATTGCGTCAGCGTGGATGAACTGGAGAGTGTTCTGCTCAGTGAATTAAGTCAGACAGAGAAAGACACCACCATATGATGTTACTTACCTGTGGAATATAAAGGACAAAATAAACAAACCAAACAAAACAGAGACAGAAGAGACTGATCGTTGTCAGGCTGGGGTGGGGATTGGGGACTGACTAAAAATGAAGGCCAGGTGGGCTCACCTTTCTCATCCCTGTCCCGGAAAACTTAGAGCTCCGTCCATACCTCTGTGTAGGGAGCTCTGGCTTCAGCATCTGAGAACCAGTGTTTTGGGGAATTCCTGTCCATCTGTGGGCCAACCTTATCAATAATAGTGAAATTGGGAGACGTCGTTACAGTTATTGATGTGACATGTATAACTTTGGGGGATCTGTTTGTGCTCATTCAACAAAGCCTTGGTTACTGTGTCTCCCCAACGCCGGGAGTCATTTGAGGCCTTGGGCATGCAGCAGGAATTAGGAGTCGCTTGTCACGCTCCGTGGAGATCTTCCTGCACAGAGACACCACGGCACAGGTTCAGCCATGAAGGAGAATTGCGTGGCGTGGAAGAGACCGCGAGGGGCACGTGCTTCTGTCCTCTGGCCTTCATTGTCTTTGTTTGCTTTCTCTTCCCCACAGGCTGGCGGCTCAGCCCTGGAGTTGTCATAAGGAGCCGGTGCCCTTGGCAGACCTCGGGGGTCGCCGCTTCCTCCTCGGAGCCTCGCGCTTGCTGGGATTCGCCTGCAGCATCGAGGGAAGGCTGCTCTCTGGCCATGGGCGGCTCGGAAACCTGCTGGGCTCGCGCTGGACACTGATCTCCGTCTATGAGCCATCCGCGAGGCTCCCTGGCCAGCCCTTCGCCTCTGCTGGGTCATCGGCCCCCCGGGTCCAGCCTTTCTGCCTGCGGCGGGCGTCTCGGCATCGCTTGCTCGGAGTTGTGTCTCCCAGGTGCCGGTGGATGTCGCAGTGAACAATGTCGAGACCCACGGGACGGTCATGGCTTGCCCTCTGCTTCCCCCCGGTCTGCGTCATGCTGAACCCCAGCGTCCTGCTGGGGCTGGCGGCCCTGGCCCTCAGGGTCACGCTTGTTGGTGGTCAGGCCCAGCACCCCATCGTCAACACCAATTACGGCAAAATCCGTGGCCTAAGAACACCCTTGCCCAATGAGATTTTGGGGCCCGTGGAGCAGTACCTGGGGGTCCCGTACGCCTCGCCTCCCACAGGCGAGAGGCGGTTTCAGCCCCCGGAGCCTCCCTCCTCATGGACTGGGGTTCGCAACGCCACCCAGTTCGCCGCCGTGTGTCCCCAACACCTGGATGAGCGGTCGCTCTTGCATGACATGCTCCCCATATGGTTTACTGCCAACCTGGATACTCTAATGACCTACGTTCAAGACCAAAACGAGGACTGCCTGTATCTCAACATCTACGTGCCCACCGAGGATGGTAAGTACCGGGGGGAGACAGAGCACACGCCCCGCTGTCCCGTCTCAGGCGGGTGTGCCGGGAGGGCTTCAGCATGCCCTCCCTCTGCCTCCTTCATCTCTCACCCGTGTATTTCTTGTCGTGTTTGGAATACAGTTCCGGAGTTGCTTTGAGTCTGTTCCACGGTGTTTCCTGAGCCTCTCCAGGAGGGTCAATACTTCGTCATGTTTCTATCTTGACTTTTTAGCCCTGTGATGGGTTGACGGGCCGATGGTCACGGGCATGAGTATGTCGGGTCACTTCCTATCCCTGACGCCTCTGTAAAGGGACGAGTCTATAGAAAGTAGGAGAATGGAGAACGTTATGCTGCTGAAGGTAGTGAACTGAAAATTGTAAGGAGCGGTTCCCTTTGCCTTGCTCTTGTAGGAGGCTAATACCCTTTCTGGGTGTGTTTCGGTCTTGAAAGGAGCTGCTGGATGTTTCCAGCACCCAAGCAAGGGGTAGTTTGTCACGTGGTCAAGCTCCGTTGTTGGGGACCCATGGTGTTAACACAAATGTGCATTCTCTTTTCTTCCAACATTCGGTGCCATCCAAAGGGCCGTCTGTGTCGTGAGATCACAGTGGCTACGTGCAAAAAGAATACTCTCGCTGGAGCAAAATGGCCCCTTTGTTTTCAATGACACGCCGGTGAGAAACCTCCCTAAAAACTGGCGTGTGCACCATATTCATCTACAGTCCGGTGCGGGTGGCGTGGGAGTATCTCCTCTCCGTGCAGACTTCGGAGTAGCGGTGTTTATGACGTCTGACCGGGGCAGTCACGCTTCGAGGGTATCCCGTTCCTCATTCGCCATTTGCAGACGGTATTTTTAGACAAGGAGACAGAAAGGCGTAGAGGAATCTTGCTGAAATTCAGAGAAATAATGGACAAGAACGGTAGACACTAATGTGTGTCCATTGTGACTTTCATGAAGGGATGTCTTTTTTTGTTTTTCTCCTCCTTTAATCCTTGGAAAATGATTGGCCATGTGATTGGCGTGGCAGTTGGAAATAAACGATGACATTGTTCTGTGATCTCCAAAACTGGATCGGGGTGGCCACATCACCCGGTCTGCATGTGGGGGCTCAAAGCGGGTGTGAGTGGGGTGTTGGGAAAGCCGGGCCAGGGCCACCTGTTCTGGACATCACAGGGAACAACGGCCACAGAAAGGAAGACGGTGGCCGCGCTTCCTTATATTGGTAGCTTCTGGCATGCGTCCCTTGTTGTCATGGTGACAGAGCGCAAGATTAGCGTGTAGACCCTTGGGTCTCAGTGCGATTCACGGAGTGCAGCTGACACTTGAACTCTGCGCCCCCAGCCTTGGGCTGAGGTGACCTTGTGGGGAAGAGTCCCCAAGCGGCCGCTCTGTGAGCACGGGAGCAGATGAATAGGCGTCCCCTACGCACAGTGACAGCTGCCATTTTGCAAGCCACCCGGCTGGTGGTCTTTCTCCTAACAAACTACTCCTTAAAAAAAAAAAAGTGACAAAGAAGGGAAGACCTACAGGAGGAGAGACACCACCCAGGAGAAAGGATGAGAATGGCTTTCAGAGTGCGGCGGACGTGCCCGAGGCCCAGAGCCAGTGACATTTCGCAGCCGACCTCGGGCACAGTGTCCGCCCCTCACATAGACTTCCTCCTGCTGGGGAGGCCGGGCGAAACGAGACCACCCACGCAGAAAAATCAATCGTGTCCTTGATTACAAAGCTATAGCTGTGCAATTCCATGTGCGTGTTGAAACCACACGCCCTTGGGCCGTTTTCCTGCGGCTGGCTGGCTGTTGAAGCGGAATTCGGGAACGTAAAAATGTGGAAAGAATGAAGCCAGTGTAACTTGTTTCCTTCTTTGGTTTTTTTTAAACAAGTTTAGCATGCAGTTATCTCACCGGGTCTTGAAAGGGAGTCGGGCCTGTGATAGTCACTGAAAAGGTAGAATCCATATCCCTATAATAGGTAAATACTGGAATTTTCCTGGTGATGGTTTCAAGTTACATATTGCTTAGAAGCACAAGGCAGTCTTTTGGGTCACGAGGTGCTTTTTTTTTTTTTTGTTTGTTTGTTTGTTTGTTTGCTTTTTCTCCCATGACATCAGTTTGAGAATCAATGTGGAAGTGTAGATATTTAATTATTGCTTCTTCACTAAGTGATCAGCCCCAGTTCTAACAGTACACATCGATCATACGGCATCATACTGATTTCTCCAAAGGTCCTCTTTCATATCATAATTCCTATCACTGTCTTTAATTAACAGTGCTGCAGACAGCAATGGTGCATAATTTAAGTTCAGAATTCCGCTCGGATACTCCTTGTGTTTTAGATTCGTGTTTGTGCACGGATTGGAGGTTGCAGGTCATGGCAGGTGCAACTTCACTACCAAAAACGATTCTGAGCGCTTGGGATGTGGCAGTCAAGTGCACCCTGTGGGCGGGGGGGTCACAAAAGGGACACGGATTCCTAATTTTGGAAGGCAGCTATGCTCACCACTATACCACCAATGCAGATTCCTAATTTTGAAAGACGCCAGTTGCAGGCACCATACTGACGTCCCAGAGATATGCATGTCCTAATCCCCGGACCTGTGACTATTACCTTACATGGCGAAGGACAGAGAATTAAAGCCGGAGGTGAATCACATTTGCCGGTCACTTGGCCTTAACCTCGGAGGAGTATATCCTGGGTTATCGGGGTGGGCTTAATACTTAGTAACAAAGCTCCTTACTTGTGGAAGAGAGCAGAGGAGGAACACCAAGCTGGAGAGAAGAAATGTGGGGAGATAGAGGTGGCCATGGCTAGCTTTGAGGACAGGACAGGAGGGAACTAGGATTGAAGGAGTCTGGTAGTCTTCAGGGGCTAGAGAAGCCAAGGGAATGGATTGCTTTGAGCTCCCTCCCCCCAAAAAAAGCACAGCTGACCTGACACCTTGATTTCAGCCCAGCAGAACTCTGACCTTCGGAACCATAAGACAGCACCAGCGAGCCGTGTTGCCGGCGTTTGTGCCGAGAGAAAGCTCCTACCGCGTTTGGCCACCCATTCAGAGCGTTTGAATTTCCTAGTAAAGCAGATGTCCTCATGGGGAGCAAAGTCGTTGCTGGAGAGCTGTTTTGAGCTTTGGGAAACCACCCCCATTCTGGGATTCTCCCGCATTGGCTTCCTTTTCTGTTCTCAAGAATTCCTGGTAGGAAACAGTCATCTCAACACTGCGTGGTTAAAATGGGCTGCGTCCCCTCATTCTTGTCGAAGAGGAAAAAAATCGATTCCCACGGCGGGCAGACAGGAGACGTAGTTGAGGCTTCCACTCGAGGGGATAAACAGCCAGCCTGTTGTTCCCTGTGTTAATCAAAGCCTCATAACACATCCTCCTCAATGTCATAGTCAAAGGGAGACCCAGACCTCACACACGCAGGACTTGGGCATTCCCGTTCCCCTGGGCTGGTTTCCAGAGTAGATGTCATTGAAGGACATAGAGCAAAACATCCAAATTGTCCTCTGTCCACAGAATGCCATGCATGGTGGGAATCATAGCTCTCCATGGCTTCTGGTCCTACTGGACACCCCACTAGCAAAACCTTTGGGGCACCTGGTTTCTTCCCTGTGGACCTCAAGGTCTGGTCTGTTCTGGGCCCAGTGATTCTCTGTCCTTTCCAAAGAGTCTTGATGAATTGATTTCTTGACAGAATGTCCGTGAACTGTTTCTCTTTTCCCGTTCTATGAGATATAACTGAGTCACATCACGGCATCAGTTGAAGATTCCCAACGTACCGAGTTGACTTGCATATATCGTCCAGTGATGACCGTGATCAGTGTAGTTAGCCTTCATCCTCTAGAGATCCAAGGAAAAGAACGAGCAAGTGTCGTTTTAACTCGCGATGCACATTCAGGGTTCGTTCTGCTAACCCCTTTCTTGCATCCCGCCCATCGGTCTTAGTTAACCGCATACATCATGTTGTATGCTGATCCCTGGTATGGAGTCACCCGCCACTGGCCAGTGGGTGTCTGACCACCTTCCCCCAGTTCCCTCGTCCCCTCGTCCCCTTCCCCGATGTCTGCTCTGAGAGCAGGAGTTTTGCTCTTTTTCTCTGACTTTGGTTTTATTGGTGTTTGGTGATTTTTGCCTTTATTTTTTAAAGATTCCCCCATATAAGAGAGAACATATGGCATTTATCTTTCTCTGTCTGACTTATTTCTCTTACCATAAATATCCTCAAGGTCTATCGATGTTGTTATAAAGAGCAGGATTCTATTCTTTTCCATGGCTGACTAATATTCTATTATATCTCTATCTTTATGTATCTATTGAATATCTATCTGTCTGTCTGTCTGTCTGTCTGTCTCTGAGATTTTCTTTATCCATTCATGCCTCGGTGACCGTCCAGGTTGGTTCCCTGTCTTGGTTATTATGAATAATGCTACGTGAATATGGGGCAGATACCTTCCCTCTACCCTTTTAAATGTAACTTCGGTTTACTGGTCCTGCTAAGCTTAGACAAAAGGTCAAGAACTTGCCAGCCTGGGTTACATTCCCCCCTGTCCCCTTCCCAGTGGAGTGGTTATGAGCAAGTTACTGGGCTGGGGCGTGCCTCAGTTTCCCCGTGTATAACACGAAGCTGCAGCGGGAGGGTTAAGGCCTTAACCTCTAGCAAGCTCTTAGGCCAGTATCATGCAGAAATGGGCCACTCTGATCTGGTGTTACTGGAACACAGTTAATGGTAGAACAGGTAATAATAGGACATTCGGGCTAGCTTGCTCATGTGTATTGGGTTGAATATATTCATCCAGCCCATAATGAATGTGTATTGCTTATAACACAATTACTTACTGTAGAAGTGATAAAGGCACCATCATTTCCTACTGCTCTGAGCGTGGCTTTCGCTGAAGGGTGTTTAAAACGAATAGCATTTTTGGAAAGAGCAAAGAATCATTCTGCCCCGCTTTCTTTTGGACCTGTCTTCTTTCCCACTGAGCTGCCGTGTGCACGTTTAGCATAATATGTGACGTACAGAAATGATCATTAAGAAAGCATTAACATTTATTGCTTGGAAGAATGCCTTAGCACATCTGAAAACAATGGTGGTCCTCTTTTCTTATGTGAGGTGAAGGGAAAATGAATTTTCTTTCTCTTCCTGTGATGTCACAAATAATCCAATTGTATGCAGAGAGTTGCAAAACCTACATGAAAAGCGATACATTAACTAAGTTAACACAGTGAGACAGGTGTTTTAACCATAGACATCACTATGTATGTGAAAATAATTGATTCCTAGTTTTGTGTGTCACTTGGATGTTGGACGTATAGATATAGTTTTTAAGTGAAGATAATTATGACAGATTATTAAATAAATCTCTCCCTGATAACGATTAATTGAAAATTACTTAGAATTTTGTGTATATGGTTAACCCAGAGTTAGCTTTTGATGACATGGTTTAAAAGATTTCACCAATTCGAACATAGAATAATGATCTTATTGGAAGAATGATAATCTTAATAATCTAGCAACTGTGTGTTTAGAAGAATACTATTTTGTTAGTATGAATTATACTTGTTTGGAAAATTTAGAAAAAAACTTGCTCTAAAAAAGGCATTTTTTTCTTATATTTCTTATTTTCCATTACATAAAATTCCACTCCATTCCATTTGCAATTTGGAATTTCTTTCACAATGAGGATAAGTCCAAATGACCTAGATTGTGTTAAAAACCGAAATTGTGAAACACGGCGCGGATCGTAAGCAATATAACACAAAACTGTTTAGGATAGAAATTTTAGGTGCAGTTAGTCTGCTGGACTATTTATCTGTTGGTCGTTATTTACTTTTTAAAAACCAGTTGAATGGGTTGACGTGAGTTAATAAGATCACATAGGTCAAGTGCATTGCTGAAGTCTTACCAGCAGGACGTGCCATATTTTTATCCGTTGCCAAGTGACATCATTAGTTTGGACACTGCCATTTATTTTTCACATGGAGTTAGTCAGGTCATTCAACCTTTTCCATATTTAGTGACCTCAGCTATGAATCGATGCTTTGGGATAGATCTCGATCGTCTCCTTTGGAACATAACTCATCATTTCATCAAAAATGGAACATCAGGTTTTACTAGCTACGTGTTGCCTACAGTCCCAGCTCAGGCCAGTCAATTTATTGACGTTCTCATCCCAACTTTGATTCTTAGTATAGTTTCTTCTCTCTTCCATTCCTCAGTCTCTTCAGGGAGCTTTTAACAGATTGCTTCGTTTAAAAATTATGGGTCAACTAACCATGGTGTACACATAGCAGGTACACAAAGCACTGGGCATTTTCCAAGTGGTGATAGACAGAAATATAAGCTCTTGGCTGGGAAAGCCAACAAGCCAAGGGATTTGTGGGTGCAAGAATTTGAGGTGCTTTAGGGCTTCCGGGGGAAAAAGGCTGGAGAATCTGAAAGCTGGTGTTTTTCAGGGAGATCCTACAGACAACAGTCCCCAACAATGGAGAGAGACATTCATCCACTGAGCAAGGAGGAAATGCTTTCGCCATTCCCTACAACTAAGTTCCATGTTTATTGCTCATCCAGAGGGACCGGGACATAAAAAGGACGCAGTGGGGAGAAGGGAAAGGTGTAAAGCTATGGCAGAGCTCTAGGAAGGAGTTGGGATGGTGGCATTTAACATGCAAAGGACACGCTTGGGTATTTTTGCATTGCTACCTTTTTGACATCACATGATTCATAAATGTGATCCCATCCAAAGGAGTTCCAATTTTTCTTGTCAGCAGACTGCGCAGTGCAAGCTACATCGAAGAACATACCGTTGTTACCAAATTTGTACGTTTTATCACCAGGAAGTTTGACAAGCACATCATTCATTAAAATCTGTCCGGCTCCCCACAAGTTTTTACCCATTAAAATAGTTTCACACTACATTTTGTCATGCGTCTGTCCAGATGACTAATGTGGAATCAAGTTTATACTATTAATTTTGCATGTTTCAAAAATGTCGTGAAGAAACCTTCTAAAACTACATTTTTGGTAAAAACATTAAAATATTAAAAACAGATAAACTTAGATTAGATATTGCCTTTTGGAGCTAAAATCAGATAATAATGAGATCAGATTCCACCATAGCATGCTTTAGAAGGCTATTTGCATCTCACAAAGGGATTTTGGTCTATTACATTTCAGAGTTGCCTGGAAGTACTGTATTTTGTCATGTATAACATGCACATTTTTGCCTAAATTTTTCAGGGGAAAATAAGGATGCGCCTTATACCTGGGTAGCACTAATTCTGTATCTATGTACCGTAAAACAAAAGATTTTTCCCCCCTGAAAGTTTGGGCCAAAAATGTGCTTGTGCATCATACACAGCAAAATATGGTAAGTGATGCAGCAAACTCGGACCTCAGTCCTGGAGTTGTGCAGTTTTTCTTGTGGAAGGAGTTCCTGGGGTCACTTCCCCAAATTTCTCACAGTGTAGCATTTCCCTGTTTTGGAATCCTCTGAGTGCTAGCGGGGAGGAAGCATTCTGCGATCATTTATTTTACAACTGTACCCCTCATAGTAGACCGTTGACTGAATCAGAGCAGGCGGCTTTGGGGAACTTAACACAGGAATCGTTTACTTCAGTGCACAGCCCCCGAGTGAGGGGGTAGTCCCTGTCCCTGGACATGAACTTGTGAGGTTGTCAGGGCTTCGTTTCCCTGTTGGAGACAGTTGTGCTGCGTAGTGACGTGACGTCTCCACCAAGAGAGCTGAAGCTGTTCTGCGGGTTTCTTTGGTCTCCCACTCGACGGCTTTGAAAATCTTCGAATGCGTGCTACATTCCTGGCCTGAGGCTTTTCCTACCCTATTCTGCAGGCTTCATTTCCTCGGGCACATGGCCTTGAGACCCTCTCGTCTTGCTTCCTGGCCTGCGGTGGGTGGCCTATAAATTGATTCTGTTATTCTTCTTGCGTTGTTGACATGTACTTGGTGTACAGCCTTCCGTTGATTATATTCATTTCAGTGGACAGTATCGTGATTTGAGATTTTATACTTTACCCAGCTGAGCACCCTGCTAGTTGTGGTAATCATCGGTCACCATGTCAATTAATTGCGATATTACGGACTGTGTTCCCTGTGCTGAGCTTTACATTCCGTGACTCACTCGGTAACTGCCAGTCTGGGCTTCCCAATCCCTTCATCTTTTTCAGCCAGCCTCCCCGCCTCCTCCTGTCTCGCAATCTTCAGTTTGTCTTCCATGTCTGTGAGTCTGTTTCTGTTTTGTTTCTTTTATGTTTTTAGACTCCACGTATCAGGGAAGTCGTACGGCATTTGTCTTTCTCCATGTGACTCATTTCTCTGAGCAAAATACCCTCCAGGTCCATGCAC
>PVJI01016989.1:0-36866 GCA_004026765.1 Micronycteris hirsuta
TAAGGCCTTTGTTAACATTCTATTGCCAAACATCTTTTTAATGGGGATAACAATATTAACCTTTTTCCTCAATGGATTGAAGGCCATACACATTTTTAATATTTTCTCCTATGCATCAGACACTGTGCTTGGCATTTTATATATTATTTCATGTAATTCTGATTTACCTGTGAGACAAGTATTATTTTACTTAGAGAATATAAGTAACTGAAGCAAGGTCACATGGTTACCTAGTGTTAAAGTTCTCATTCACACACCAGCCAAACTCTAAATCCCACGATCCTTTCATTTCACAATGTTACCTCTCTACTTTTACTTCAGTGAAAACTTTTGTACAGTTATAGTCTAGTCATAATTTTTAATTTACAAAATGTACCCGTCAATTTCTAATTTATAAAATGTGCCTTTCAATTTTTAAATTGATGTCTTATAATAAAGCTAGTCATTGTGATCTTTATTATTGTAAGCATTCTTTAGTTGGAAAAATGGAATGAATTGACTTGAGAAAATATACTGAATCAAGTAATTGAACTATATGTAATGACTGATTTTAATAATTTAGTTAGGGTGCAGACAACTGTCAAAAATGATTTTAGTAAATCTGGGGAGTTCATAACTCAGTAATAGTCTTTAATTTTAGAAATTCCCAGTGTAGTATGAATAATTAAAAACAACCATGTGTATTATTGTGGATAGAAGTAAATCCTTTTGATGTGTTTTAGAAGTGTTTATTACTTCTTCAACAGGGATGGAACTAAGGGGAGTGCTTTACCCTCTAAATTCTCTAATCTCAGATACCGTTTGTAATGGAAAGGAAATTCTTTGGTGAACTTTAAATATTTCCATGTACTATTAACTGAAATGTAATTTTATTAATGATGACTAATTTGCTGTTCAGAAACTATTGACAGCAAAACTGATGAATGTAGGTTGGTGCTTAAATTTTTTAGTACTTGGATAATCTTTCTCTTAGATGATATTAATCACATTCTTAGGAAATTCAAAAAAACTTTACAGGATAACATTCTCTCAAGGAATATGTAAGGTTAAAATTAGAGTGCATGACTTGAATTAAACACTGAATAAATAGGAATTAAGTGTGTCCTTTCACTACAGCTTTCTTGGAGGATGTCTTTAATACCTGACTACTTGCTCTCTAACTTGTTATGTGTGCTCTAGATGTAGGCACTTCTAAATCTATAATCTTCCAAAAGGCTAACTTAATTAATTCTTTTTTTCTCTGGGGTTTGCTCAATAATGCAAGAAATACTTCTTTTGTTTAGATATAGATGCCCTTGTAGGAGGAGAAGTTGGAGGCCTGGAGTTTGGCAAGTTACCATTTGGTGCCTGTGAAGATCCTATTAGGTGAGAATTTCAATCTATCATTATGGGACTTCACTTTAAAACTTATATTGATATTGATTTTACTATGCTTTATAATATTGTTACCTTGGAATGAATGTTCCTGGAATGAATATACTGCTGGATACAGACCTACGGCTAATAGCCTGTCCATCTTTCTTTTTTTCCTCTGTAACCTGAGTAATAAAAGAGGCTTGAAAATAACATATAAAATGCATATAATACATTAATCCTTATAGAAATGTTTCTTGGTCAACTTTTTGGGAAACATTTGAAATACTGAAAACACAGAGAATGTTTATTTTCAAAGAAAGGAGAAGGGAAGAAGAAAGGGAGAGAAGCATCAGTGTGTGGTTGCCTCTTGTGTGCCCCCAACTGGGGACCTGGCCTGCAACCCAGGCATGTGCCCTGACTGGGAATCTAACTGGTGACCCTTTGGTTCACAGGCCAGTGCTCAATCCACTGAGCCATACTGGCCAGGACCACTTTCTCAAAATGTGTAAATTAAGACTTAAGTTTAAGACTTAAGGCATAAGGGTGACCTCGTCTGTTACCCATCTGCTTTTCTGGAAGAGCTACTGAACTTTAAGAAAAAGTTGTTTCACAAGAAAATGTGAACCGATAAAAAAATTTTGGAAAATATAAACAATGGTGATTTAGAAACTATCTTATTTGTTAAATTAAACTATTTGGTTAATTAAAAAAATATATACACATACATACATACATTCTTAATGTTCTCACACAGAGGTAGAAATAATAATACTTTTAACCTAAAATTACTTAAGAGAAATGATAAAGTTAATATCTTTTGTAATATTATTATATTTATCATATCATATTGACCTGGTAGTAGAAATTTGAAGTAATTAGTTATTAAATATTTCTTCCTAATTTTACATGTGATGAGGAGTCAGCAGAGAAACAAATGATTGAAGAAGGCGGTGAACATTAATTGGGGGGTAGGATGGTCCATATGGTAGACCATTTAAATCAAATGGTGATTAGCAAATGTCGTGGGCACTGTGCTTTTGAAAAGGAATCTTTGGCAGTGGAAGAGGAAGTGAGGAGGCTTTTTTTAGTGTACTTTCTTGTCAGAGAAATTGTTCTGTAGTTAGAGGGAGAGGAGAGGACATAGTCATAAAATCTCAGGAACTGAATCTTAGGTATAATAGGAGCTTATAGTTTTAAACTCATAATTATCTATGTCCTCTGATATCACATCTGTTTATGGTCATTTTTTAAACTTTAAAAATTAGTTTTGTTGTGAAAGTAATAGTTCATGTTCAGCAGAGTAAATTTAGAAAATGTTAAAAAGGCAAAAATCCTATGTTTACTAATCAGGTTTTTAGTTGCAAATCGTAGTAGTCAACTCTCAACTAATCATGCAAAAAATCTATTTATTGAAAAGACATTTGGTAGCTCAAAGGTTTAATTAGGACCATTAGAGGATGGGGCTTGGGAAATAGGCTTGAGCCGACAGTGGCTAGTTGTTCAGCTCATAATTGAAGTTATACTGCATCATTGTGGGGAGCTGGCCCTGCTCACACAGTGAATTCCAAACTGTACTTGTGGATCCAGAGTCTCAGGCTGGAGTTGCCAATTAGTTGAGTACCACCAAAGTTCAAAAAATAATGTAATTGGCTCTTTTGGCTCCTGTAGTCTCTAAATGTAAGAAGTGAATTTAGAATCCAGATAGGAAAAATAAAACTCACTAAATTCATCATCCCACTACTCATGGGTGATCACTGATTACAGCTTGACATATGTGCTTTCAGCCATTTTTTTCCTGTGTGTGAATTTGGTGTATATATGTATGTGCACCAAGGGTCTGCAAGACTACCCTCAGATTGGTAATTTTTTAGGAGGACTCACAGAGCTCAGTGATTGTGCTTGTGGGTATGATTTATTACAGCAAAAGAATACAATGCAAAAATCAAAGGAAAAAGGCACATAGTGTGTGAGGTCCAGAGCAACTAGGCATAGGCTTCCTTTCCCAGTGTAGTCACACAGGACGTACTTAATTCTCCCAGCGATGAATTGTGACATGTGGGGCCTTCGACAGCTCAGTTGGTAGAGCGGAGGACTGTAGTGGACGAATTGGGACGCGTGTGAAAGGCTCTCTACCAGGGAAGCTCATCAGAGACTCAGTGCCTGAGGTTTTTATCCAGGACTGGTCATGTAGGCACCCTCTGCCTAAAATGTTTCAAAAGGAAAGCAGGTATTTAGCCTAAACCATATTGTTTGCACAAGTAGTTTTAGGCATAATGATCTGCTCATCAGGGAACGGTGTGAACCCCTCTGAAATCCAGTTTCCCAGATGCCAAGCCAGGGGCCAGCCTTCCAAGTAGTCCTTTTCTAAATATCAGGCCTGTTAGGTTAACCCTTGTTTTGCACAATATGTTTGTGTATTTTATAAAATGTATGTTACCCTCTGTATTTTTTGTGGTGTGCCCCTTTTTTTAACTTTATAATTTTACATGAATACTTTTTGAAACTTAATATTCATTTATAATAAGTCAGTAAACTATGACCTGTGAACCAAATCTGGCCAGTAACCTGTTTTTGTATAGCCAGTGAGCTAAGAATGGTTTTTACATTTTAAGTGGTTTTAAAAGAAAAAATAACCAAGAATATAACAGAGACTGCATGGCTCACAAAACCTAAAATATTTACTCTGTTTTTTTATAGAAAAACTTTGCCAACCCTCACAACATTTTATCAAAATTGACAGATTTTCATGTACCATGAAATTCACCATTTTAAAAGTGTGCAATTCAGTGGTTTTTAGTATTTACAGAGTTGCACAACAATCATCACTATTTAATTCCAGAAAACTTTCATCACCCCAAAAAGAAACACTTCATCTCTTAGGTGTCATCTCTCCTAATTTCTCCAAGCTCTCCAGCTACAGGCAAATATTATTCTACTTTCTGTTTACATGGATTTGCCTATTCGAAACATTTCATATAAATTGCAGTGTGCATTACGTTCCTTTTTGTGTTTGGCTTGTTTCACTTAGCATTCTGTTTTTGAGATTCATCCATGTTGTAGCATGAATCAGTACTTCATTGTTTTTCATGGTGGTATAATATGTCATTGTTTGGATATACCACATTTATTTATCCATTCATCACCTGATAGACATTTGGGTTCTTTACACTTTCTGGCTATTATGTATAGCACTTTTTTTAATGTCTACAAAGACATTTACTTCATGTGGATATCTATTATTTGCTAAACTAGTTTCCATTTTTATTATAAATATAACCACTTTTAACATACATACATTTGTATCTGGTTATTTATTTAGGATACATTTTTAGAAGTAGAATTGCTTAGTTAGAGGATACACACACACACACACACACACACACACTATTAAAGCTTTTGGATATATTTTATGTTTTGTTTACTTTTAGTGAACTCCACTTAGCAACTACATGGCCTCACCTGACTGAAGGTATCATTGTGGATAATGATGTTTATTCGTAAGTATGTTAAGAGTAGTACATTGAGACTCAAACATTTTAGTAGAATTAACTGCCAAGTGGTTAGCAGTTTTCCTTTTTATTATATGAGTTTCTGATAAGGTTGATTTTTCTATTTTTAAAGATCACTTTTTAGACTGACTAAGATGTATTACAGATGTGTTTAAGCTTTTGACCTGGGGAATGTGATCCTTAGCTCAGAGATAATGAATGATCTAAATCTTACTTGGTTTCAGCAAAGATGTCTATAATCAGTTTGGGGTTTAGTGTATAATTCTGTTGAACTTTTCTTACCTGGTTAGAAGCATTTCGTGAAGTGCTTTGGAGAGGTGTTGTCATCAGAATGTATGGGAATAACATTTGATCATTAAATGTCATCGATAACATACATGTCATATACTCCATAGCAGTGGAAACAACTTGAAAATTACAGCAAGCATTATGTAGGAAGAACGTGGAGAAAGAAGAATGTAATTTTACCCTCTCATTCCTGATGCAGAGCAGTGAGAAGGAGAATACTTCTTTCCATAATTAAAACAAATGTGTTATATTTGCTGCTGATGAAAGTTACATGAGCTTTCTTAATCAGATAATTAAGATGGATGTAAAGAAGAAAGTAGACTGCCTACAACACCATTACTTAAGAAACAGCCAGTTACCATTTTCGAGTGTATCCTTTTTTAATAATTGAGTTGTAATTGACATATAACATTATATTAGTCTCAGGTATATAATATAATGATTTAATATTTGAATGAGTATAAAATTTAAATTTATTAATTTGCTTTATTCAATATATTATTTTACACCTTTTATGCCAGTAAATGTAGATCTGTATTACCATTTTAAAAATTGCCGTATAGTGTTTGAGTGGATGACTGATAAGCTATGTAATTGAGAAAATAGGGCAGTTATGATCTTGGACAAATTTTTGTAGTTTTTTAAATTAATAGTGCTATAAAAAACATTTTTAAGGTGATTATGCATATTTATTTCTTATTCCTTTTTTATAATCTCTAAAGTAAATTTCTCTCATTAGATTATCAATGGACATTGCCCATTCAGAATCATTTTTAATGTCTTATTAAAATTGTTTTATTTTTTTTTCCTTTTGTTCCTTTTTGTCAAAAGCACTTTGGTTTCTTAAGATATATATTTTTAATTATGCAAATGGCCTTATGCATCAGAATAATAGTAAGTTTAAGGGAGGCAAAATGGAAAGCTTGTCCTTCTATAAAATGTTTTTATTACACTGCCTTCCGATAAATTTATGAGTATTGCAGATCATCATAATCAGGATCTATCTTATGTTTATTGTTTTACGTTTTAGTGATTTGGATCCTATCCAGGCTCCCCATTGGTCTGTCAGAGTTCGAAAAGCAGATAATCCTCAGTGTTTGCTAGGTAAGACATTATCTTCCTTTCTTGAAATACCATGAGTCTACCTGTCTTCCAAATCAGCACACTGAATTCATTCCTTGCACTTTATTTTAATCTATAAAAAAAGAATTTTTTATTTTAATTTTTTTACATTTGTGACTTCCTCAGTTAACACAATTAAAAATATCTTTGCCCACAACAGTGACTAGAACTAGAATTTCTTTTTTATATTTTAGTTTTAACCAGTCTATACCTCAGAATTCTCTGATATTTTTCTCATGATCTGAGTTTTATTTGTAAAATTCTTTTATGTCACTTCCTTTTTTATTCCTGTAGCATAGTCTGAATCTTCATTCTAGTTATTGCAGTCCCTCTGGACCTGTGTATATGATGGCAAGGACACTGATTTTTATGATGTATTAATAGTCCTTCTGAAGAGTTGTACCATATATGCGAACCTGTTTTCTGTTAGAGGAAAAGAGGTGTGATAATCTTGTATATGTTATTGGGTTATTTGAAGAATCAAGTGAAATAACATAAATATACTTTGACAAATATTAATTACTATATAGATAGTATGATTATATCCCATGTCTGGAATTATCTTTCCCTTCTCATTTTTGTTGATTTGTCTCTTTCATGAAGTCTTCTGAACCCATCTCAATGTGCCTTTCCATCTTTTTCTCTTATACATATGGAGTACACATGAAAATATTTTCTCTATTTCTGTGTTCATCATGCCACCATTTCATATAATCTGATATATTACCACTCCTCTGATAGATTTACTAAATATGTATTGATGACAGTAATGATACATTTCCTAAAGCATTGTTTTCTTGGGCTCTTATCACTTACCAAATGCTAATTAGGACTTGCCATTTGTGCTAACTATTATAATGAATACAAAGGTACGTAATGTAAAATTTCTGCCATCGGTGAGTTTATCTTGGGGTATTAGGGAGATAGAGGGTAGATACCAAAAATTTTAGAGTTGGATAGATGTTTCAAATCCTAGATGCACCAGTTTGAGCAAGTTTTATAATTTCTTCAAGTCTTAGTATGTACTTAATAGTACATACTTCATAGGGTTATTGAGAGGATCAAATAAAATTATGTATGTGTGTACACATCACATTTAACACAGTGCCTTTCCTGTAGTAAATGTTCAATAAATAGTTTCTCTTGTTTAATCATTGGTTTATTAAATTATTAAATCTACTTACAAAATTGTTTTTTAGTTCCTTATTCCTCATCCACTGACTTCTGTGATAGTTGCAGAGGCTCTTAGAATTAAAAGTACTGTATTTCACCGTGTATAAGCACACCCGCAATTTTTGTGCACATTATACATGGGATTATTATACCCATGATATGTAATCATTAGATCCATGTATAATGCACATCTTATTTTTTCCTTAAAAATTTGGGCAAATAAGTGCATTTCATATTTGGGAGAATGTGGGATTCTCACAGTTGTTCCATGATTTTACCTTATCTCTTTGACTTTATATGTTTATATGACTAGAGTATAGAATTATATAGTAGTATATAAGAAGCTACAGTTGCACACAGTTTATATACCTAGATTATAGGATTTTTCTCCTTTCTTGAAGAAGTCCAGAAAATGTTCTAAGTTTATCAGTTCTAACTTGTGAATTCTAAAACTTAGATGTACTGAGTACGTTGTATTGTCATAATTTTGGACTCATGGTTCTTGTTAAGCTTTAATTTCTTTGTGTAGACATCTCCTTGTAGCTCTTAAGGAGACACCGGATCTTTTTTCCCTTTCTTGTAATAGTAACACAAACTGTGCCATTAAAACACAGCTAAAGATGAAATAATTTTATCCTATGTGATTTCTTAATCCTCTAGAAACATTCTTTAGAATTTCTTTTTAACTTTAATTTTTATTTTAATGGATTCAAAAGTTCACTATCCTGACACATGGAGAGAAAGGAAGAACGAGGCTTCCTTTGAAAGAGGAGTATTTTTTGTCATAGGTGGAAATACTGAATGTTTTTTTCCCTATATGTGAGTTAATAGCTTTGTGAAAAGATATGTACTTTAATTTATAGGACTGATTTCTTTCATTTAAGTGTCAAAAATTAGTAACATTTTTTCTCTGTAGGTGATTTTGTCACCGAATTTTTTAAAGTTTGCCGTCGAAAGGAGTCAACTGATGAGATTCTTGGGCGATCCACATTTGAAGAAGAAGGGAGAGGTGAGCTATTTTTTTTAAAGTTATTTTTAAATGTGTAATCCTTTTTTGGCATGTTTTCTAGTAACTATCTATTTTCTTATTTGAATTAAGTTGGAGAAACGTATTGATGAACTAGATAGCTACCATTTCTCTCCAGGCCATGCTATATACTCTGAGCTTAAAACATTAAGAACATTTAGTAAGCGCTTTCCACGAAAAATGTAAGATATTTTGTAAAGCAGGGTTTTAGAGGTTTATTTTTGAAGTCACTCTGGGAGAAATAATTTGTGTTACACCTTTGTCAATCATACATGCATATAAAGCTGAACATGTGTATTAAAATTTTATAATTCTGAAACCATGTAACACTAGTAAAAGTGACTAAAATATTTTATACAGCCTTGGCCAGTGTGGCTTAGTTGGATGGAGAGTTGTCCTGTAAACCAAAAGGTCACAGGTTTTATTCCCTGTTAGGACACATGCCTAGGTCACGGGTTTGGTCCCTGGTTGGGGTGCAGGCAAGAGGCATCCGACCAGTGTATCTCTCTTGCATTGGTGTTTCTCTTTCTCCCTCCCTTCCTCTCTCTAAAATCAATGGGCATGTCCTTGAGTGAGGATTAAAAACAAAAACAAAAAATTGCCCTAGCTGGTGCAGCTCGGTGGATTGAGCACCAGCCTGGGAACCAAGGGGTCGCTGGTTTGATTCCTAGTCAGGGCACATTCCTGGGTTGTGGGTCAGGTCAGGTCCCCAGTAGGGGACACATGGGAGGCAACTGCATATTGATGTTTCTCTCCCTCTCTCCCTCCCTTCCCCTCTCTCTAAAAATAAATAAATAAAATCTAAAAAAAAATTCTATACAGTCTTCAGTGTATTTACCAGTGTAATCTGTTAAGGTTGGTTATAATTTGTATTCATTTCTATTTTTCTTATAGAAATTACTGACATAACTCATGCTTTGTCAAAGTTGACAGAGCCAGCACCAGTTCCGATTCATAAATTATCAGTTTCAAATATGGTACATACTGCAAAGAAGAAAATACGAAAACACAGAGGCATAGAAGAGTCACCATTAAATAATGACGTCCTCAACACCATTCTCTTGGTAACTGATAGTGTCTTTATATGTTTATATGCATAAGCATTCATTCATCCTCTATTCAGTCCTTCCTGTGTGGCAGCACAGGGTGGGGAATACAAAGTGAGTAAAGCAAAGTCTCCACATTCGGAACCATAGTTACAATAGCATATTGCACGTGAGAACTCTGGCAGAGGGGCGGTGAGAACACAGCAGAGCGTGCCTCTGTCTCTGGACAGTGGAAGTCAGGGAAGGCTTCATAATGAGGGACACTTGAGCTACATCTTGAAGAGAAGAAGGCTTTAGAAGCAGAGGAATAGCAGAGATCTAAGAGCAGGTTGAATAGTTGGGTATATTGTATGGTACTTCCCAGGGAGTGGCCAGGGATGAGGCTGAAGAACTAGCAGGTAACCTGCCATTCTGAAGTGCTGAACTTTCTCCTGCAGTTTCATACCATTTTAAGCAAGTCAACATGACCAGAATTGTATTTTTGAGAAATTTCTTTCATAGCAGTCCAGAGAAAGCTTATATTTTATAGTGAGTACTAATAGGGGCCAGGGTGTCTCCTAGGTATAGTATGGTGGAACAGGCCCAGCCTGGGAGCCTGACTTACTGTGTGATTTTGAAAAGCCATTTAACTTCAGTTTCCTTATCTATAAACGAGGCTGATAAAACCTCATGAGATTGAAGGACCTTCTGTTACACTGCCTGGCATATAATAGGCCTTTGATAAATGATAGATATCCTTACTATAATTGTAGTTAAAATCATACTTCTGGCACGTTGTGCATTAAGACAGTCTTGGAGAAAACCTTCAAGAGTAGTGCAATGAAAAGAATACTGGTCTTTGCAACTTGATATTAATCTGAACAATACTCTTGACCAGATTTTCAGCTTCTGTGTCTAAGACATAGACAGTGATATGGACAGCTCACATAGTTACATGGGAATAGGATATTGTTTGTAAATGTGCCTAGTAGCAGAGGTTGGCATAAAATGTGTGGCTAACTATGCATAGTAAAAGGAATGATAAGTCAGCAGTACCACAAAGCACTTGGAGAAACAGTGATAAAAGGACTGAAAATAAATTTCTGTAGAGAAGGCCCCTTCTTAAGAATGTACCCTTAGAGATTTTATTCCAGCTATATAGCTTGTCATATATGCTGAATTTTTCTTTTTTAACCACTCCTACACGCATACCCACATAAACAGAGACCATATGGAAAAGATACACTGGTCATTACAGGGTTAGACTGCTTCCTGTTTTGTAGGGGTATCTCATAAAATGAAGTTATGTGTCTTAAATATCATACTTTTATTATTTCATATATGAAAACTTATGGAATAATATAACTCTACTGAGTGTCATGAATATATGGATATTTTAAGTTTCTCTTTTATAGCTTTGTCTTTTTAATAATATTAATACTTTTTAAAAACTTTAATAACCTTGGATGAGCCTGAAATCATAGTGAAGAAGTTTTGGTTTTTCATTCTGTTTAGTTCACAGAATCAGGTAGTTACTATTTAGAAAAGCCTCTGGTTTCTAAAATTGTCTAGCTACTAAAACTCTGTATTTTCAGTGAAAAATAGAAAAAGCTTCAGATAATATAGAACCAACTGGCCAGTACAATAAGAGCATTTTCATTGTTTTAACAGCAAAATCATTAAAAAGTCAAATAGTGCCTATATGAGTAATAGAAATAAACAAATTAGGAAATTTGGTTGAAAATGTGGTTATTTTTCTCTCTCCGTAAGTACTTATTCCCTGATGCTGCTTCTGAGAAACCATTAGATGGAACTTCTTCAGCAGACAATAATCCTTCATCAGAGAGTGAAGAATATGTAAGTTGATTAACTTGATTTGAAGTTCAGTGATTAAAATGCATCATATTTCTAAGGGTTTGCCATATTTCTAGTTTAGTAGCATAAGGATCTTTTTATTTTAAAAATCACTTTAAGAAAACTTGAGCAGAGATCATGGCTTCCACTCAGAAAATGACGTGTTATAGAACATTGGCATATTTTGAGTAGCAAGAACTCTTCTGGTAACGATGAAAAAAAAAAACCAAAAAACAAAATAAACCGTGCATGATTGTAGGAATTCCCTCATAAATTATAAAATGTACATTTTGCAACAGATTCTTTCTTGTATTTCAAACTAGAGAGTGAGTGAAAAATTCTTTAATGAAGTAAAGTTTTCATGTTTTCCTTATCCAGGTCTTTGATAAATTAAGAAATGAGAGTTTAAATGACAGGTATAGAGGTATATCAGTCTGTTATAGTAGTTATTGTTAAGGAGTAGATTTCATGAAGAGAGGAGGAAAAGCAAAGATTTACGTTTTCACTTTCTACAGTTCTGAGTTTATATTTTTGTTTTGACAGCAAGTGTGTGCTATTTTTAATTAAAAGGTTTTTTAAAGCAGCACATGAAATTTGGAATATATCTTAAAGATTCTGCAGAAGAAATTGAAACTTGTAACTTTAGCCTCACTAAAGTATAGCTTCAGTTTTTTGATCCTTGTAGAAATCTTGAAAACATGGAACTGCCTAAGAATAATGTAGGCAGTAATGCATTAGACATTGATAAATGCTAGTTTGGGTAGGATAGATTAATTTTAGCATTAAAATCTCCACCCACATAGTTTTTTATTATACATATATATGTTGTTAACAAATTTTGCTTTGTTTCTATTTTGTTAAATTAGAATCTCTACAATCAGTTTAAATCTGCACCATCTGACAGTTTAACATACAAATTGGCTTTGTGTCTTTGTATGATCAATTTTTATCATGGAGGACTGAAAGGAGTGGCGCACCTCTGGCAAGAATTTGTTCTTGAAATGCGTTTCAGATGGGAAAACAACTTTCTGATTCCAGGGTAATAATTTCATTTTCCATTTGTATAGGTAGGACTTTTTGTTTGTTGGCAGACTTTGATTTTTGCCATTCTCTTCCAAAAAAGATCTGTCCTAAGAAAATAGTAAGAAACTTTGGACATGATTTATGTTCAGAGGTATTCACTGCAGCAAATTTATAATAGGGGGAGAAAAAGGTGAAACACCCTAAGTATTAAACATAAAAAAATGATTAAATAAATTATGATATATCTCTACATTGGAAAGTTATGGATCCATTACAGATTTTTTCTCCAAGAATCTCTAATAATGTTGAAAATGATCTTAGTACTTGTAGTAAAGTAGAATATAATTCTGCATGTATCAAGCACTTTCGATTGTATACAGAAAAATAATTGGAAAGAAATACAGCCAAATATGAATAGTTTTCCCAGGTGTGTAATTATATTTTTATTTTGTTCTTTATACATTTGTGTATTTTTCTAAATATTATGTAGTGAACATATATTTTTATATTTGGAGGGGAAAATATCTTTAGAGTTTATAAATTTAGGTATTAAACATTACCTGTGATTTTTGTGCGTATGTGTATAGCTTATCTTGACATTTCACTTAATCACATAGGAGAGTTTAGTTAACGTAAATGTCAATACTGCATAGGTTACTGCTCACCTGCCTTTGTTTTTCCATGATATGTAGAGATTCATCATATGAGTAGTATAAAATGGTGACATCCAAAAATGGTTGTCTTATGTCATTTGTCAGTCTCTGCTTAGTTAGATTCTCTCTTTGCTGATTACTGGGAATTTAGAGGTTTAGAATTAGAGGCATTCCTGGCAAAAGAGAGACAGAAATTTATGGTTTTTATAATAAGAATCCACTATAATAGTTGAGAACTGAAAAGATAGTTTAATATATTTTGTATGATGTGAAATACTGTATGCTAGCTACTTCCTGGGGTGGATTTAGAGATTTTTTTTTTTTTCATTTTAACTTTCTATTAGCTTGGGAACTATCACTAGTTTATTATTATGCTTTGAAATATCTATTATATTTGCTATTGGTGATTTGTGGGCTAGGAGAATAAAATAAATTTTGATCTTAATCTTACTTGCTCCATTTCAGCTATCTTAACTCTATAACTCTAGTTTTGATTTATCAATGGCAAAAATTTGTGGTAGTATAAAAATTATGCATATCTGAAGCAATTTTACTGAGTCTAATCTTTGTTTTCCCACTACTTTATTTGATAGATTAGCAAGTGGACCCCCAGATCTAAGATGTTGTTTGCTACATCAGAAACTACAGGTAAAGGTTTTCCAATGACCATATGTAATTGTGATCTTGAGTCAATTGAAGCTTACTTCTAATGCTCAATTTCAGTATGGACTACAGGCCATTCTATTTGTGGTTCTGTATGTTACTTAATATCACTATAAGTCACAACAAGGTCTAGAGGAATGGTGAAAAATGAAAATTAAAAAACAATGGATAGATTTTGATTTTACTGTAACTAATTCAAATATATATATTCCTGTTTCCTTAAGATGTTAAATTGTTGTATTGAAAGAAAGAAGGCACGTGATGAGGGGAGAAAGCCAAGTACTTCAAATAATGTAACTACCACATATCCAGGGGATGCCGGAAAACATGGAGACCAGTTGGGGCCAGACAATCTAAAAGATGTGGATAAAGAAAAGGGAGAGGTGGGAAAATCTTGGGATTCTTGGAGTGATAGCGAAGAAGAATTTTTCGAATGTCTAAGTGATACTGAAGAACTGAAGGGAAACGGACAAGAGAGTGGCAAGAAAGGAGGACTTAAGGAGATGGCGAGTTTAAAACCAGAAGGACGACTCCACCAGCAGGGGAAACTTACGTTGCTGCATAATGGAGAACCTCTTTACATTCCAGTAACCCAGGTAGGGCATGGATTGTCCCTTTAAGTTTCAATGTTAAAGAAATGTATTGTTTATATAACTTCATCCTAGTAGGAGGTGATTGCTTTGGGTAGGGGCAGTTCTTTAAACACTCTATGTTCAGTGATCTAAGATTTGAAATTTAAATAAACTAGCGGTTTTTAGGTCTACCATTTTTGAAATTAAATGTTTTGAAGTGTAAGTAGGTAGTATAGTTCATTATTTATAAGGTAATCTATTGTTAAACTGAGTGATGAGTACTCACATTATTTTTTTATTTTTTTAAGTATATTTTATCGATTATGCTATTACAGTTTTCCCAATTTTCTCTCTTTATCCCCCCTCCACCCTGCACCCTGCCAACCCTCCAGCATTCCCCTCCCCCCGCCCCGCTTAGTTCGTGTCCATGGGTTGTACATACAAGTTCTTTCAGTCCTGTTTCCTATACCTGTTTTGATGTCTCTCTGTCTATTTCATGCCTACAATTATGCTTCTTCCCTGTGCCTTTTCCTCCCTATTCTTCCCTTCGCCCTCCGCACTGAACTCCCTCTGTGTGATGTCCATTTCTCTGATTCTGTTCGTTCTAGTTGTTTGCTTAGTTTTTGTTTGTGTTGTTTTTCTTTCTTTTTTTTTAAGGTTCATTTGTTGATAGTTGTGAGTTTGTTGTCATTTTACTGTTCATATTTTTTATCTTCTTTTTCTTAGATAAGTCCCTTTAATATTTCCTATAAGGGCTTGGTAATGATGAACTCCTTTAACTTGACCTTATCTGAGAAGCACTTTATCTGCCTTTCCATTCTAAATGAAAGCTTTGCTGGATAGAGTACTCTTTGTGTAGGTCCTTGCCTTTCATGATTTCAAATACTTCTTTCCAGCTCCTTCTTGCCTACAAGGTTTCTTTTGAGAAATCAGCTGATAGCCTTATGGGAACTCCTTTGTAGGTAACTCTCTCCTTTCCTCTTGCTTCTTCTAGGATTCTCTGTTTATCTTTAGTCTTAGGTAACTTAACGATGATGTGCATTGCTGTGTTCCTCTTTGGGTCCAAATTCTTTGGGACTCTCTGGGCTTCCTGGACTTCCTGGAAGTCTATTTTCTTTGCCATATTGGGGAAGTTTTTCTTCATTATTTGTTCAAATAAGTTTTCAATTTCTTGCTGTTATTTTTCTCCTTCTGGCACCCCTATAATTTGGATATTGGAATGTTCCAGGTTGTCCCAGAGGTTTGTAAGACTCTCTTCACTTTTTTTTTAATTCTTGTTTCTTCATTCTGTTTCCATTGGATGTTTATTTCTTCCTTTTGTTCCAAAGTGTTGCTTTGAGTCCTGGTTTCCTTCCTGTCACTGTTGATTCCCTGAATATTTTGCTTTATTTCATCTTGGGTATCTTTCATTTGTTCTTTCATTTTTCAACTAAGCTCAATCAGTTCTGTGAGCATTTTGATTACCAGGGCTTTAAGTTCTCCATCAGATAGGTTGGAGATCGCCTCCTTGCTTAGCTCTCTTTCTGACGCTTTGCTCTGTACTTTCATTTGGGCCCTATTTCTTTGTTCAGGGCCCCTGTTAAGTTGTATGGGGGCGGGGCCTTAGGTATTCACCTGGTTAGGGCAACCCTTCTTGCTGTGCTGCAGTGCTGCTTGTGGGGGAAGGGCCAGAAAGGGAACAGTGCAGCTCCCCTGCTCATCTGTAGCCCACTTTTCAACAAACTCTCACATGAGACTGGGAGTTTCTCCCACCATGGCAACCACCATAGTCCACTGCCAGCTTTGAGTCTCAGTTTCCTCTTAAGTCAGCCCTGCCTGCACAGTGTGCTGCAAATTCTCTCTGTCCACCGCCTTACCAGTCTGGTTCTGTTTGACTGTTTCTTTAATTCCATGGTTGTCAGAGTTCCATGCAGTCTGATTTTCTGGCACTTCTGGTTGTTTATTGATTTTAGATTGGTTGTTATCCTCCTTTTGGTTGTGTGAGGAAGCGAAGGGTTTCTACCTACACCTCTATCTTGGCCAGAATTCAATATTTTTAGAATTTTTAAATTATATTTTACTGATTATGCTATTACAGTTGTTCCAAATTTTTTTCCCCTTTGCCCCACTCCAACCAGTACTCCCCTTCCCTCTAGCAGTTCCCCCCTTAGTTCATGTCCATGGGTAGTGCGTAAAAGTTCTTTGGCTACTCTATTACCTATAGTGTCCTTAATGTTCCCCCTGTCTATTCTATACCTACCAATTTGTGCTTCTTAATCTTGCACTTTTCCCCCAATTTTCTCCCTTCCCTCTCCAAATGATCTCCACATCTATAAATCTGTTCCTATTGTACTTGTTTGCTTAAGTCTCTTATTTGGATTCAATTATTGATTGTTGTGAATTTATTGCCATTTTAATGTTCATCATTTTGATCATCTTTTTCTCATATAATTCCCTTTAGCATTTCATATAATAATGACTTGGTGATGATGAACTTCTTTAGTTTTACCTTTTCTGAGAAGCACTTTGTCTGCCCTTCAATTCCAAATGATAGCTTTGCTGGACAGAGTAATCTAGGTTGTAGGTCCTTGCTTTTCATCACTTCTGAATACTTCTTGCCAGTCCCTTCTAGTGTGCAAAGTTTCTTTTGAGAAATCAGCTGACAGTCTTATGGGAACTGCTTTGTAGGCTTTTTTTTCTTGTTGCTTTTAGGATTTTCTCTTTCTCTTTTTTTTTTTTTTTAAGATTTTATTTATTTATTTTTAGAGGGAGAGGAAGGGAGGGAGAAAGACAGGGAGGGAAGCCTTAATGTGTGGTTGCCTCTCACACCCCCCTGCCCACACAACCCAGGCATGTGCCCTAGCTGGGAATCAAACCAGCGACCCTTTGGTTCACAGGCTGACACTCAATCCACTGAGGCACACCAGCCAGTGCAGTTCTTTTTATATTTAAAAACCCATGTAACTACCAACTAGGTTAAAATATAGAAAATTCCACCATGCTAGAACAGTACTGATCAATAGAACTTTTTGTGAGGATGAAAATATATATTTTCTATCTCTGCTGTCCAGTACTATAGCCCTTATCCATATATGGCCATCGAATGCTTGAAATGTGGCTAATGCACCTGAGGAACTGAATTTCTTATTTAAATTTTAATAACAAGATGTATTGGATAGCATAACCCAGTACTCCCCTCCAGGTAACTCTTTTTCTAACTTTTATCACTATAGGTTAGTTTTGTTAAGTTTTGAACCTAATAAATGGAATCATACATTGTGTACTCCTGTGTTGAACTATTTTTATTTAACTACCATCTGTGAGATTCATCCATGTTGCTGTATGTATTGATATGGTATGGTTATTACTTTGTAGGGTATTATATTAATATGCCATAATTTGCTTATCCATTCACCTGTTGATGGAAATTGAGTTGTTTACAGTTTGAACTGTCAGAAAAAAATGAACATTCTTACATAGTGAACATAGACACTTCCTTTTGGAGGTATTCTAAGAGTAAAATTATTGGGCTACATGATAGAAATATGTTTTGGCTTTAGTAGATATTACTAGTCTCCCCAAGTGTTTGAACTAATTTACATTTTCTTCAACAGTGTATAATAATTTTAGTTTATTCCATATAATTTCTGACATTTGTTGTGTCAGGGCCCCAACACCACTCCCAGGTTTGATGATTTGCTAGGAGGACTCACAGGACTCATCATACAGTTGTGCTCATGGCCGTAACTTATTATAGCAAAAGGATGCAAAGTGAAACCAGCAGAAGAAATGGCACATGGGACAGAGTTCAGAGGATATCAAGCACAAGCTTCCAAGAGAGTCCCCTCTCAGTGTAGTCACACAGGATGCACTTAATTCTTCAACCAGTGAATTGTGACAATACATAAAATGTTGTCTACCAGGGAACATTGTTAGAGGCTCGGTGCTCATGGTTTTCATTGAGGGCTGACTCCCAAACCCTATGTTTAAGGAACCTCTGCCTAGCATGTATCGAAATTCCAGACTCCCAGAAGGAAAGCAGGTATTCAGCATAAGCCACATTATTTTCACAAAGAGTTTAAGCACAGTGAACCTTTTTAATCAGTTCTGAGTATGGCGGGGACCTACGAAAATCCAACTTCCCAGATGCCACCCAAGAGCCAGCATTGCAAACAAGCCTTTCTGAGGATAGCAGCATGAGGCCTGCTGTGTTCACTGTTCTTGGCACACTGGATAATTTCAGTCATTTACATTTTTGCCTTTCTGTTGGGTATGTAATAGTATCTCATGTTTTTACATTTCCCTAATGAATAATGATACCTAACACATTCTCATATATTTATAGCCATTTGGATATCTTCTTGGCGAAGTGCCTGTTTAAGACTTTTGCCTATTTTTTTAGGTTAGTTGTCTTTTTTCTTATTGCTTGGTAGGAATTCTTCATATATTCTGGATATGAATCCTTAGTCTTATACATGTATTACAAATAATTTTTTTTGTTCTTTGGTTTGCTTATTCACTTTTGTTTGTTTTTTAATTGTTCAAGTACAGCTGTTTTCATTTTCCTACCACCACTTTTCCCCACCTCCCACCCTCAGTGCTACCCCCTTTTGGCTTTGTTCATGGGCCCTTTATACTTGTTTCTTGGCAATCCTTCCCCTTTCCCCCATTATCCCCGCCCCTGTCCCCTCTGGTTACTGTCCGTTTGTTCTTTATTTCCATATCTTGGGTTCTGCTTGGCTTGCTTATTTGTTTTGTTGATTACGTTACACTTATAGGTGAGATCATACGGTATTTGTCTTTTACCACGTGGCTTATTTCACTTAGCATAAAGCTCTCCAGATCCATCCATGCTGTCACAAAGGATAGGAATTCCTTCTTCCTTTCTGCTGCATAGTGTTTCATTGTGTAAATGTACCACAGTTTTTGATGCATTCATTTACTGATGGGCACTTAGGTTGCTTCCAAACTTGGATATTGCAAATTGTGCTGCTATGAACATTGGGGTGCATAGATTCTTTTGAATTAGTGTTTCAAGATTCTAAGGGTATAATCTCAGCAGCAGGATTGGTGGGTCAAAAGGCAGTTCCATTTTTAGTTTTTTGAGGAAATTCCATACTGTTTTCCACAGGGGCTGCGCCAGTCAGCATTCCCACCAACAGTGCACTAGGGTTCCCTTTTCTCCACAACCTCACCAGCACTTGTTGTTTGTTGATTTGTTTATGATGGCCATTTTGACCAGTGTGAAATGGTATTTCATTGTGGTTTCAAGTTGCATCTCTCTGATGGCTAGTGATGCTGAGCATCCTTTCATATGTCTCTGGGCCTCTGCATGTCCTCTTTGGAGAAGTGTGTGTTTAGGTCCTTTGCCCATTTTAAATTGGGTTTTTTGTCTTCCTGGAGTGGAGTCATGTGAGTTCTTTATATATTTTGGAGATCAAACCCTTATCCAAGGTATCATTGGCAAATATATTTTCTAATATGGTTGGTTCCCTTTTTATTTTTCTAAAGTTTTCTTTAGCTGTGCAGACGCTTTCTATTTTGATGAAGTCCCATTTATTTATTCTTTCCTTTGCGTCCCTTGCTCTAGGGGACATATCGTTGAAAACATTGCTGCATGGAATATCTGAGATTTTCCTGCCTATGTTCTCCTAGGACTTTTAAGGTGTTGCAGCTTGGAGCCTCCTCTGGTGATGTCAGATGTTGACCTCTAAAGATGTTGACTTTAGGCAGCCTGTTCAAGACTATAGGGATCTACTGTCTGTGGCTGACTCCTTCAATTGTTAATCTAGTCACTCTGCACTCAGCAGTCAGGCCTAAGCCCCATAGGGCAGGATAGAATCCCTCCTGTGGTTCGCCCTCAGGCTGCTGCAGTTCTGAGGGCAGTGGACTGCCTGAGCGGGATGGCTGCTAGGGTATGAGGGATGACTCAGCAACGGGATGCCAGCAGCTACTCTTTCAGTTCTCTCCGCAAAGCCTCTGTCCCCAGTTTCTCCTCAAGCGTCTCCAGTCCCCTCTCTAGTCCCATCTCACGTTTGCCAGAGCCCAGGGTAAGTGGCTGCAAATGAAAATTTGTGTGTTGGCCCTCTAAATGGCTCTTTTCAATTCCAGCCATCTATCTCTGGCAGAGATCAACCCTGCCACTTTTTGCTGCTGGTTGTTAACTGTGTACTTTTTGGGCTCTGGTGCTCTAGGCTGGGGATCCTTGCTTGGGGGTTTAGACCCCACACTTCTCAGGTGGTTCCTACTGGCTGCTTAATTATCCCTCCAATACTGCCACCTATGGGCCCCCAACCAGCCTTCTCGAGTCTCCACCATACTTCTTACCAGTCAGGTTGTGCTGAAGCTAATTCTTCTGTCTGTCTGAGATTATAAGGCTTCTCTCTCACTACTGTTCAGTTGTTTGCTTCAGGTGATTTCTCCATAATTTTGTCGTAATTCCAGATTGGTCCTAGAAGGAGGTTAGTGTGACTTCCATTTACTCCTCCACCATCTTGCCTAGATCTCACTTTCATAATGATTAGTTAAATTGGTATTCTTAATATTAATAAATCCTATCTAACAATGTGTTTCTTATGTGGATAGTACTTTTGTCTCCCATTTAAGAAATCTTTGCCCTGGCCACTGTGGCTCAGTTTGGTGGATCATAATCACATAAACCTGAAAGTCGCAGGTTCGATTCCCAGTTGGGCACATGCCTAGGTTGCAGGTTCGGTTCCTTTTCTCTGTCATCGATGTTTCTCTCCCTCTCTTTCCCTCCCTCTCTCCTAAAATCAATAATCATGTTCTTGGGTGAGGATTGGGGGGGAAAAAGCTGCACTTCAATGACCTTCACATAGGCTCTTAGGTTTGTTTGTTTTTTTCTGGGAGCTTTATTATTTTATCTATTTATGTTTGTGACCCAATTCACATTGACTGTATTTGGTATAAGGAAGAGATTAAGATCCTGTTTTTTTGTAAGGATATGCAGTTTTGTTCCAACACCGTTTTTCAAAAGATCTGCCTTTTCCCACAGAGTGGCAGTGGTATCTGGGTTGTAAATCACGTGACTGTATATCTATTGGTCTGTTTCTGAATTGTGTATTCTGTTCTGTTAGTCTCTTTGTCTATCCTTATGCCAATAATGGACTGTCTTTATTACTATAGCTTTGTTGTAAGTTTCTATCTTGTAATGTAAATCATCTAATTTTGTTCTTTGTGCTTTTTGGGGTTTTTTGTTTGTTATTTTGTTTTTTTGGTTTTTGGTTTCTTTTTTGGTACATTTGAGAATCAGCTTGGCAGTTTCCACATACAAAATAATCCTGCTGGGATGGTAATTCATATTGCATTGAATTTATAAATCAATTTAGAAAGAATTGAAATCTTAACAATATTGAGTTCCATGACCATGAAATATCTTTTACTTTCTTTATGGTTTCTTTTACTTTGTCTAATCAGTGTTTTATAGTTTTCAGTGTAGAAGTTTTGTGTATCTTTCATTAGATATTTTAAAGTCTTTATAATTTCTTAAATTTTATGAATGGTATTTAATAACCATTTTAAATTTAATTTCTAAGTTTCCCCTGGCATGTAGAAAGTTAATTTTTGTATATTGACCTTGGGTCTATAGCAGTCTTACTACAATCACTTATTTCTCATAGTTTGTAAATTATTTGGGTTTTCCTGTGAACAGAATCATGTTGTCTGTTTATATCGACAATTTGAGCTTTGATTTTCAAACCTTTACATTTTTAAAAAATTTTCATACTTACTGCACTGGCTGGGACCTCCAGTACAGTGTCGAATAGTGGATGTCTTCCTCATGTTTCCAGTCTCAGAAGAAAAGCTTGTGATGATCGTTGAGGGTATCTGATGTACTGCAGATATCATTAATCGTAATAAGGGAGTACTCTTCTATTCTTGGTTTCTGAGAGTTTATATTATGAACAGGTACTGTATTTTGTCAAATGCTCTCCCTGCATATTGAGGTCATCCTACAATAATTGTGAGTTTTAAATGAAACTACATGTGGTAAGTGAATAACAGAGTCTCCGGTCCAAAGTAAGCATTTGATTTTTAGCTATTATTCTTCTGAGGACTTTTTCTTATATGAGATATAAGTGGCTGGTATTGCTTCTCAACATGCAAAGATTTACTTGAAAGTATTAGTAACTGGTTTCATATTCTGAAATGAGTTGATGAATTTTTATAATAGTACAGTGGAATGTTGGTGTGTTTGCTAATTTTAAACATGAATTCTGTTAAATTTATTATCTATGCTTATATTGTTTCTTTGTCAGATGTCTGTCATTTAGGAGATTAGTTTTTTGGTTTGACAGGTCTTAGGCTTTTTGCTTCATGATATCCTTTTAAAATAAATTACATTTTAGATATTTTATCACTGTTTTATCACTTTTTTGTAACACTATTTTTAATATTAGGACAGAATATTCTAAGGCTAAAAACCAAGTGTATATGTTTTTTACTTTGTTATGAAGCATGCAGTTGATACTGAGATTTTGTTGTAGAGACCTCGGTTTGGGGGTCTGGTAGAACTAGATTCATGACCTTGCACCACCACTTACTAACACTATTGCTAGTAGAAGCTATGTCTCCCCTCTGAGCCTTTTTTTCTCTCTAAAGAAATAATAATTTTGTTTACATTAGAGTTTTATGTAACTACAGTATCATTTGTGGGGGGGGTTTGTTTGGTGGTGGTAATCTTTTAGCATTATTTTAAGATTCACACATGTGTTGTGTGTATCAATAATCATTCATTGTTATTGCTTAGTAGTGCTCCATTGCATGGATCTATCACAGAGCCATTCGTTTCTTTTGATGGATGTTCCAAAAATGAGCATTTGAAAACTTTTGAAGGTGATGGATATATTCATTATCTTGATGGTGGTGATTGTTTCATGGACGTATATTTAGCAAATATACTCTTTCAGTTATTGTATGTTGATTATAGTTCAAAAAGGCTGTTAAAAAGTTAAATTGTCACATGATGAATAATTGACAAAAAGGAAAACATGGAAGTATTTCTATGTTGTCCTAATGTATCTCCAATTTTAAACCTTACCCATTGTTTAGTGAACCAAAATTAAATACTTCAAAAGTCACTAATGGTTTGCATTACTCTGGGTTGTTTAGGATTAAATCACATATCATTTTTAAAAGCATTTGGCAGTAAATTAATGTTAAAATTATTTTTTTATGATATATTCTTTCTCTTTCCAAGTTTTAATTAACAATATTCCCTAATTTTAATGATCTAGTTGCAGATTGTCTTGGTTTGATTGGGTTAATAAGCAGTCCAAGAAGGTTGTTCTAGAAGCTCAAGTTTTATTTTTCTTCAGAAAGCTGTGTTTCTCTCATTTAGTTCAGATGCTTCAGTTTCCACCTTTGAATTTATAGTCAAAATATGAAATAATTAAAATCTATTTTTCTCTCAATATTGTATCATATGTATTATGAAATTAATTTTTATATCTTTAGGAAATCAGGGCAGATTTTTAGTCAATTTTACTATCTTCAAAGTTAATCTTATTTGAATTATAATCACTATATATATGCTTATATTATAAAATGTCTGAAATTTAAAATGATTCCAGTTAAAACCAATACAATTTCAAACTTGAGAAGTTAGCTTAAAATGTGCCATTAATCACTAATAAATAAATAAATAAATAAATAAATAAATAGCTTAGGTCCTTGCCTCATAAGAATTCAAACATACTCCTAGTCCTTTCATCTAGACTAAGTCAGCCTAAAATTTATGGTTAGGAAAAGCTTCAGGATTTTACCCAGTACTCCAGTGCCAGGGCTGGGAGGGACACCTGTGGAGAGTGTGAGCAGGAGTCCTTAGCTAGTAGATTGAACAAACTAGTCGTTCTCGAAGTCAGTATCAGACAATGTCCTAGATTCCCTCTTAAGTTTGCCACTTGGTAGTTTTGTCGCTTGATGATCTTGGGCAAAGCATTTTATCTCTGCACTTCAGTTTCTTCATCACTTGTAAAATGCCCTGGCCACCTCTCTGTGATCACATGAGATCATGTGTATGAGAAAGCTTTGGACATATTCAGAAGTTTTATATATGAAAATATATGCTCCTCATGCTACTTGCTGCCTGTATTTCTCTTGATACTGTTCTTTACTTATAGTTGGCCTGAGATTTCCAGGTGGGAGGAATAGTCATTATCCTTCCATCCTTCCCTCCCATCCTGTAATTTCAGGGCTGCAGGACAATGAAAACTAGCTCCTTCTTCATAGGAGGAAGGAAGGCCTCTTCTCTTGAGTGTACTGTTTCATCGAAGACTCTCATAATTTTTTAATTTGACTGAGCATTTTGATGTCATAGAGAAAGTAGAGAGTATGAAGCTTATACCAACCTAAGTATTTTGTTCCTAAGTTATAGCATGTATTGAGCATGTGCCAGGATTTATTCTTCACAACAGAATGCTTGCATGATTGTTTAAGGTCATAGAGCTGGGATTCAAGCACAGTCATGTTGTTTCTAGAGCCCAGACTCGTAGCCACACTGTCATACTGCCTTTTTCATTATTATTCAACCCTGAGCATTAGTGGGAGACTAAAAGTGATGCATGTTCATTGTAGAGAAAAGAAAACAGGGCTGGGAACCAGAGGGTCACTGGTTGGATTCCCAGTCAGGGCACATGCCTGGGTTGCTGGCCAGGTCCCCAGTAGGGGGCGCGTGAGAGGCAACCACGCATTGATATTTCTCTCCTTCTTTCTCCTTCCCTTCCCCTCTCTCTAAAAATAAATAAATAAAATCTTTGAAAAGAAAAAGAAAATAAAACTCTTAATTTTATAATCCAGAGATAATCAGTTAGAGTATTTTCCTCCCATTTTTCCTATATCAAAGCATTTCCCTGATAATGTATACTCAGATTCTTTCCACTTTTCACACTATGATAAATAATGCTGCACTGAGATTACTAGAAGTAGAACTGTTGGATCAAAGGACATGTCATAAATGCTTGCCATGTATTGATGTCCAGATTGTTGTCTGGGAAGGCTTATACATTATATTCTCTTCTGTAGTGTTTGAAAGTGCCCATTTAGGTTTGTTTAAAAAATTAGTATGATACAAGAAAAAAGAAGTTATTTTTTTGTTTGTTTCTTGCTCTGTGTTCAAATGCCATAGCTTTACCATGCTTCTCTGACAGATGGTTATGAAAATTATTTATCTTTAAGGCAGTGTCCTCACCTGGGGAGGATTTTGACCCCGAAGGATATTTGGCAATGTCTGCAGACATTTTTGATTGTCATGAAGTGGAGTGGTACTACTGGAGTCTACTAGGTAGAAGCCAGAGATGCATAGGACAGGCCCCATGAGAAAGAATTATTCAGTCTAAAATGTCAGTAGTATTTAGGCCTAGAGACCGTGGTTTATAAAAAGCTCCTGAAATCTAGAAGAGATCTATTGACAAATGCTCTGAACACTTCTTCTGTATCTTACCCTATTATGTAACAAGATAAAAGTTTATGCTTTTCTGGCTTTAATTAACAACAAAAGCAGGCAAACTTTGGTTAGTCTGTATCTAGATTGTTGAGTTCTTCATATTTCAAATATAAAATCTAATGGAATCAATTCTCAGAGAACTTTCCTAAAGCCCTTTGAAAGTTTTGAAATGTTTCTGTCACTCTTTCGATGATTCTACAGTATATCCTCTTTTAAATTTACCTTAGCTGCTTTTTTGGGGGGTGGGGTACTCTTTACACTAAACTATGTAATGTCTGATTCCCAGTTTTTGAGGGGCTTTTATTTGGGGCTCATTTCATTTACCTTTAATTTTCACATCTATTAATTTTCTTCTCTTATAATAAAAACCTTTTTGCAGCTAGTGATAATAGACATAAAAATATCATTAGGACTTTATTTCGGTATCATTAATAGGCAGGAAAATGTTCAGCGCACCCAAATTCCTCTATCTTGTAGCCATCAATCCTCACCAAGGAGAATATGATGATCTTGTCTGTTGGGAGAGGGAAGGAGATGCCAAAAGTCATATTTAATTTATTTTTATTAATTTGTTACATTTTTATGTAGATTCCAAAAAACTTGTGACTTTCTCTGAATTCTTTGAAATATGTACCTTGGGATTGCTAGAGCTGAAATAATTGTCTTTATCCTATTTTTATAGTTCTGCTTTGTCTACAAAAAGACTGTTCATGTGCTTTTGTCCTTTTGTGCTTCACAGGAACCAGCACCTATGACAGAAGACCTGCTTGAAGAGCAGTCGGAGGTTCTAGCTAAATTAGGTACATCAGCGGAGGGGGCTCACCTCAGAGCACGCATGCAGAGTGCCTGTCTGCTGTCAGATATGGAGTCTTTTAAGGTAGGTCACGCTATCAGAGCTCAGGATTCTATTTTGAGTTATTTTGAGATGAAGCTGTGAAAGTCACTCAATAAAGTGGTATGAAGACCTGAATGTCTTTTTTATTAAAAGTTTTTATTTCATTAGTAGTTAATAACACCCCACTTCTGTCCCCTAAAGGTTGTATTTGTAGTTGCTTCTTAAGTTTAAAGAAAGAACAATCTTTGAATAATAGCTGAAAGTTCAGAATTGAATTATTTTTATATGTGCATTGGGATGTCTTCCTTTGTATGTGTTCAACCAATATAATGCAAGGCTTTCAGAAAACCCTTAGGATTTAACACTGGTTCCTTCATTTAACAGACCTTTGATGTCCTATTTTGTGACTTGCACTATGGTTAGATAAGTAAGAAATACAGTGTTTATCCTCACAATCTGTTAAGGAAGGTGATGTGTAGATAACTATGTGGTAAGTTCTCTACTGAAGGTAAGGTCTAAAAGATGCCTGACTCTACTGAGCGGGTCATGGCAGGCTTTGCAGATGAGTAACTATTAGGGATGAGAAGGCCTTTGCTACCTGGAGAAGACTATTTTAGGCTTAAATATGGGCCTGTATCTAGACCATAGAGAATTCAGAGAATGGTAACACTTGCCTTATTAGCTTAAAAACACAGGGATGTAGAAAAGCTTTTTGTTTTTTTGTTTGTTTGTTTGTTTTTTTAAAGAAGAGACAGGTCTCTGTGTGTGTAGGTAATAGACATAGATGTAGATATAGATTTAAAAAAAAAAAAAAAAAGACAAGTGCTTAGCCCATTGGGCCACAGGCTTCTCTTGCCTATTGCTGATGCTCTGAACAGTCTCCCAGGCCCAGACTTTCCTCCTCAACCTGCCTCTGCCTATGATAGCCTCCATCCTCCCATTCCATGTGCCCTACTCGGCCCGGCTTTGGTGCTTTGTAGGCCAGCCTGAGTTTGATTTTTCTTTCCAACATAAACACCCAAGAAAGCCTATGCCACTTTTATCTTTTTTAATAGCAAATTTGTGACGATAAAAGGGAGCCTCTTTATTCCCTGCTTATTTCCCCGGTATTTACTAAAAGAAAAAATCTTCAGTAAACCTTTTAAGAGCTGTATGTTTTCCTTAGGGAGTTAAAAAGATACAGAAAATCTGTGAGTTCTATTCTGCTGTGAAATAAGAAAAAGAATATGTTGTTTTAAAACAAACAGTTGGTATAGTGAATTAAGAGAAGTTGGTTGCCTCTCAGGGCATGTGTTATACCAAAAAGATTGATAAGGGAATTGGTATGGGACCGGGGGGGAGTGTGCAGTAGGAAGCACTAGCCTGCCCAGCAGCTGTTTTCTGCCTGACCTCTACCTGCCTTCATATTCATCTGTCCCTGTCCTGCTCCAGTGACCTTGCACAGGCAAGCACAGAGTGAAATTCCAAATTAGGACTGTAAACGGTTTCCCCCATAGAAACACATTGGTGCCTGACATTAAGGTTCTATAGAATTCCTTTACCACTGTGCTTCAGCAAAATTATGGTTCCTGAAATTCTTTTGGATTAATATAGGAACCTACAAATCTCTTAGAGCATTGTTCTAATCAGAAAATAAACGGTATTTCAAATAGTCTTTTTACACATCCATCCCTATGTAAAAATCAGATAATATATTTAAGGAAGCATGTAGTCACTCTAAAATAGATAGGATTCCCTCTCCCTTTTTACATAGTGATGGTTTCCTTTAAGGGCCCCTGGGAGACTCCCCAGGGCTTTGGATAAATGCTGATATGTACCTGAGGTACTTATCTGTACCTGACAATTCCAGAAGGACAGGGCCTGTTCTCAAGCATGCCCTTGGAGTAGATACCTGTAACAGCAGAACCAAGATAAGCCATAGCTTAAGTGAGCCTCAACCCACTCCTGGTAGCTGTTTGTTTAGCTTGGTATATATAGTAAGGACAACCAGAGGGAAGAATTCTGGTGTGGACTACTGTCTTTCTTGAACACATTCTATGGTACAGGAGGTCAATACTGTTTTCTTTTTTTTTTTAAAGTTCTCCCTCTTCACCCAAGGCCCATGTATAGTTTCCTAAGATGTTTTCGTGTAGGTGTGGTATTGCCTGGTTAATATCCAGATCTTAAATCCTGAATCATGCAGTAATCTTGACCCTTTGCAATTCATAGCAGTACTTTGTTGCCACATTGCCATAGCCCTTAGAAGTTTATGTTGTTGACTCTCAGTTAAGGAGCAACTCTGATTTCTCTGCCCTGAGGGGGATTTCCTAAATTGAGGATGGATAAGCTGGTAACCAGTGAGCTCAAGAGGGAGGAATTGTCACTTTTGCTCTTCACATTTAAAACTAACCATTCTTATCATGTCTGTTTGCATTTTGGTCTTTTAATTTCAAAAGAAAGAAAATGACCTTCCGTTCAGCACTTTGTTAATGCTTGCATCACTTACTATTTCAGGCAATTAAATATAGTACTTACAGCAGAAAGATTATGTTATGGTAGAAAAGGTAACCAAAGGTATGTGTTTACTGTGTGTACACATATCTTTTGAGTATTACAGGATGATATATACACCCACCCTTAGTACTCAGCTAATATATTACTGGACACTTGCAAAAAAGAACTCTGTGCCCTACCACTAACTCCTTGAAGCCTCTACTTTTTTCCCAGGATTGAATGCAGAATTACTTAAAGGATTTTGAAATGTGCTATTGTTAATTCTATAGAATTATCCACCAAGTAAAACTTTAATTACTTAGTTTCCAGAAACCTGAAAAACAATAGTTTGAGTTTCAGTTCCTTAACAACACAAAAGCAATTTATGTAATGGTAATTTGTTACATAAAGCTCAAGAATTTGATGGTTGAATAGAACATTTTTGAGGTTAGCTGATATTTACTGCAGTACCAGTATTAATTTATTGAGGAAAAAATGAGCAGAACTTTTCCATTGTTGTGTTATTATTCTGATTATGTTATATATTATTTACTTACACTTGATATTTTTCTAAGTACTGTAATTTTCAAGTATGTAACTTATCTGTTTATGACAGCTATTTTCACTTTACATCAAATTTTTATTTCCAAATTCATCAAATGAAAATGTTTTCTTTTTCTATAAAACAGCAAAAACAGCCCTGGCTGGTGTAGCTCAGTGGATTGAGTGCAGGCTGGGAACCAAGTGGTCCCAGTTCGATTCCCAGTCAGGGCACATGCCGGTGTTGCAGGCCAGGGCCCCGTGAGGGCCATGTGAGAGGCAACCATACATTGCTGTTTCTCTCCCTCTCTTTCTCCCTCCCTTCCCCTCTCTCTAAAAATAAATAAAAATAAAATCTTAAAAAAAAAAAAAACAGCAAAAACAAAATGCTTTTGGTACTTAAACATCTGATCTGTTTTTGAGGTGACACCAAACTCATGTCAGATATTAGATTTTCTAAAGATTAGGTAGGCTTTTTGTGAAAGGGAAAGTATTAATATGATTTTGCAAATAGATTTATTAGTAACTGTTGATTTTTATTTGAATCTGCTGAAATTTTTCCCTTGTCTTAGGCAGCTAATCCAGGTTGTTGTCTGGAAGATTTTGTGAGATGGTACTCACCCCGAGATTATATTGAAGAGGAAGTGATTGATGAAAAGGGAAACACGGTTCTGAAAGGAGAACTGAGTGCCCGAATGAAGATTCCAAGCAACATGTGGGTAGAAGCCTGGGAGACAGCTAAGCCAATTCCTGCTAGAAGGCAAAGGAGACTCTTTGATGATACACGGGAAGCAGAAAAGGTAACTGAGGTTTGGGTATCCAATACTAAAAAGGTAATTATTGATCTCCCTTTTAAAAACTCACTGTCATAGACATGAGAGCTTTGGACAAACTTGAGAAACAAAACAATGAAATTTAATGAGACTTTTATATATCTATTATTTACATATAAGATATTAGAACTAGTTGCAGGTTGGACCAAAAATAAGACATGCATATTTTATATGGAATACTCACCATGGGATTGTCTCACAGCATATATCAAAGGCCTTAAAAATGGTCATGTCCTAAGATGGAGGCATAGGTAGATATACTTCACTTCCTCACACAACCAAAAGAAGGACAATAACAAATTTAAAAACAAGAAACAACCAGAACTGCCAGAAAATCAAACTATATGGAAGTCCAACAACCAAGGGGTTAAAGAAGAAACATTCATGCAGACTGGTAGCAGGGGTCAAGACAGGCAGCCGGGGCGTAGAGGACGTGCAGTAAGGCAGTAGACTAGGAGGTACCATATTCGCCTGTGGATAAGCCAAGAGGAACAACTAGAGAGCAAGAAAGACCGAGCAACTCAGGGTTCCAGTGTGGGGAAATAAAGCTTCAAAGCCTCTAACTCTAAAAACCTGTGGGGGTTGCAGCAGTGAGAGAAACTCCCTGCCTCACAGGAGAGTTCACTGGAGAGACCCACGGGGTCCTAGAACATACACAAATCCACCCACCCAGGAATTGGCACCTGAAGGACCCAATTTGCATGGGTGTAGTGGAGGAAGTGACTGAAAGCTGGCTAGGAGCCAAGCAAGTGTCATTGTTCCCTCTCAGACCCCTCTCCCACATACAATGCCACAACTAAGTGAAGTGGGTTGCCCCACCCTGGGGGATAGCTAAGGCTCCACCCCTTACAATGTAACACAAAGAAACATGGCCCAAATGAAAGAATAGATCAAAACTCCAAAAACAGAACTAAATGAAGAGGAGATAGCCAGCCTATCAGATGTGGAGTTCAAAACACAAGTAATCAGGATGCTTACAGAAGTGGTTGAGTATGGATTCAAAATAGAGGAAGAAGTGAAGGCTGTGTGAAGTGAAATAAAGAAAAATGTACAGAGTACCAACAGTGAAGGGAAGGAAACCGGGATTCAAATCAATGATTTGGAATAGAAGGAAAAAGTAAACATTCAGCTGGAACAGAATGAAGAAATAAGGATTCAAAAAATGAGGAGAGGCTGAGGAACCTCCAGGACAGCTTTAAACGTTCCAACATCTGAATCATAGGGGTGCCAGAAGGAGAAGAGGAAGAGCAAGAAATTGAAAACTTATTTCAACAAATAATGAAGGAGAACTTCCCTAATCTGGCAAAGGAAATAGACTTCCAGGAAGTCCAGGAAGGTGAGAGTCCCAAAGAAGTTAGACCCAAGGAAGTGCATACTAAGGCACATCATAATTACATTACTCAAGATTAAAGAAAAGGACAAAATCTTAAAAACAACAAGAGAAAAGGAGACAGTTACCTACGAAGTCATTCCCATAAGACTACCAGCGGATTTCTCAAAAGAAACCTTGCAGGCAAAAAGAGGCTAGAAAGAAGTATTTGAAGTCATGAAAGGCAAGGACCTACATCCAAGATTACTCTGTCCAGCAAAGTTATCATTTAGAATGGAAGGCATGTAAAGTTAAGGAGTTCGTCATCACCAAGTTCTTATTATGTGAAATGTTAAAGGGGCTTATCTAAGAAAAAGAAGATCAAAACTGAACAGTAAAATGACAACAAACTCACAACTATCAACAGCTGAATCTGAAAAAGAAAAACAAACTAAGCAAACAACTAGAATAGGAACAGAATCACAGAAATAGAGATCACATGGAGGGTTATCAGTAGGGAGTCGGGGGGATAATAGGGAAAAGGTGCAGAGAATAAGAAGCATAAGTGGTAGGCACAAAATAGACAGGGGGAGGTTAAGAATAGTATAGAAGATGGAGAATTCAAAGAATTTGTATGTATGACCCATGGACATGAACATGGGGGAGGGAATGCTGGTGGGAATGGGGTGGAGGGTGGAGGGGGATAAAGTGGAGAAAAAAATGGGACAATTGTAATAGCATAATCAATAAATACTTAGAAAATAAAAAAAAATTCATGTCCTTTGATCTAACAATTCTACTACCAAGTAGTTTATTAAAGAAATAATGAGAAATACGTAAAGATCAATGTACAAGAATGAAAGTCAACACAATTTTTTGTTGAAAAAGTGGATATAACCAAAGTTACCAGAAATAAGCTTGGTTCAGTAAATTATTTATTTGAATAATTTGGTATGATCATTTAGTGGACTGCTTTGGGAGTACTAAAAAAGTTTTTGGAGTTCACGTGAATGAACTCCACACCTACCTACACATCTTCCCAAAATCCCATGCAGTTAATAAGTGAATAAATCCATTCCTTAAGCATTACTAGGAAATGGAGATTACAGTGACCTTCAAATTAACAGTAGGTAGAGAAACAAGCCAAATTTTATTGTAGTTTCCATTGCTATAGGCCTGTGGGTGTACAGAGTGAAGACAGGGAGTTTTAAGAATAGGTAAGGAATGCAAAAGACTTAGATGGAGTCACCTCAGAAAGAGAGAGCTTAACACTACATGTCACTATACTCACTACAGGACTGGCTACAGGGAAAGGGCTTTAAAGTAAGGAAGACTGTAAATGAACTCTCGAAGATACTGCCTTTGGAAGGAACAGATGTATAGAGAAGGATTGATATGCCTTAGAGATAAAGCAATGATGGGAATGAAGGAAATAAGAGGAAAATTAAGGATCTTGCAGAAATGAAATAGAAACAAGACTTATCAACCTCCCTCGTCCTCTGCCATCAATTAAAGAGATTATGCAGAAAAAGTTACTTTCAAATTATGGCATGTGCAATTAGATCATTTTAGCTCATGAATATATGTCCTAAATATTAAACATGAAGAAGAAAATTATTAATGCAACATTCCATACTGATTCAGATATCTTTAAACAACACATGGGGGATATGAAAAATCATGTTTAATTTGAAATACTAAAACCTAGAGAAAAAGGGATGCAAAAACTCAAGATAGAAATAGAAGAAAAAGAAAACCATATAAAAATAAAGACTAAATTATAAGGGGCCCAAGGGAGAATAGATTAATATTTGAAAGGCATCCAGGAAGAGTGGCAAAACAGCCAAGAGAATGAAAATAAGATAAATGAGTAAAAAGGATTGGGGAGAAAGTAATATAAATTGGAAGATTGGGCAAGGTAGGAATTATATTCTTTCTTTCAGTGTCCTTGAAGAAGAAAAATCAAAACACTAGAACAGAACTAATGTTAAAAACTGTAATCCAAGAAAATTTTTTAAAAAAGAAAAGAAAACCTGAATTTACATAATGAAAGTACTCACTGGGTATAGGGGAAAATTGACCAGGTAGTCCCGGTGCTATATAAATTGTTCCAATGCATAATAATCTGAGGAAATTTCCAAAATCTTTTAATGAAGAAACTATAACATTAGTACCTAAACCGGGTAAAGATAGCATATAAAAAAATGGTTCAGACCAGTAATACTTAAGAAATTGAATGCAAAAATTCTAAGTGAACAGTTCTCTTACCACTTTAAGAAAATTAGACATATTGACTGAATAAAGGATGATTATTTGGAAGTCTGTTTATAAGAATGACTTCATTAATCTAAGCAAAAAATTATGTAATTTTCATATATACTAAAAATGTTTTTGATAAAATTTAATACCTATTCCTAATAAAAAACTGTTGAGAAAATAGGAATGGATGGATGCATTCTTTAAATGATAAAATATTGGGCTAGCCAAAAAGCCCATTTAGTTTTTTCTGTAAAATAAAAGACATTTTTCATTTTCACCAATAACTTTATTGATTTGGGTATTTTGAATGTGTCGGATATCTCCAGCCTGGTATAATGTTGATTGTTCTCAATTAATGTCTCGATTTGATTGCTGTCAACATCTACTGGTCTCCCCAACTGTGGAGCATCGTCCAGCGAGAAATCTCCAGCATGAAACTTTGCAAACCACTTTTGACATATTTGATCAGTCACAACACCTTCTTCCTTACACTGCACGAATCTTTTTTTGTGTTTCAGTTGCATTTTTACCTGTCTTGAAATAAGAAAGCATAATATGCCGAAAATGTTGCATCTTTTCTTTCATCTTCAATAATAAAATGGCTACACAAAAATTCACCAGTTTTGTTTTTTTTTCCTTTTAAATGCATGCTGTTATGACAGCTGTCACAATACAATCTGACAAAATTGTTTTGGAAGAAGTTAAAGACAACTAAGTGCTCCTAGAGTCCATCATGTTGCAGAAAAAAACAAATGAACTTTTTGGCCAACCCAATACATACAGACCTCAATCTTCAATCCAGCGTCTTAATGGGGGAAACCCTGGAGGTGTTCCCAGTAAGGTCAGGAGCAAGGCGAAGGTGTGCCTACTGTCTCTGCTGCCATGTAACATTATTCTGAAATAGCCAGTGGGACTAGAAAAGGGAAAACACAGATGTAGAAGTTGAAAAGAAGAAAGACCTTTTTTGTTTGCAGATGATAGGACAGTATACCTGGGAAAATCTAAAGAATTAATGATAAAACCAACTCAAACACAAGAATTCACAAAGTAGCGAGATATGAAATTAACATACAACAAGTAGCATTCATACATGCAAATAATAAGCATTCCCAAGGTGTATATGTCATTTTCTCTTGACCATAAGAGAAAAATGGTGAAATACTTAGGAATACACTTTATAAGAAATGTTTGAAATCTGAATAAAGACAATAAAACACTTCTGAAATGCCTACTTGAACCAATAGACAATCCTTGTTCTTGTTTAGGAAGTCTCAGCATCATTAACCTCAATTCTGCCTAAATTAATTTATAAATTTAGTGAAATTCCAATAAAAATACCAAAAGACTTTATTATGGAGCCAAACCGATAATGAACTTCATGTGGAAATATAAACATGCAGAGACATAGGAATCAGGGTTTTCAAGAGTTAACTATTAATGAGTTTCTTTTGGAGATGAGAGAAATGTTCTGAAATTGGGGTTTTGGTTGTACAACTCTGTGAACATATCTAAAACCATTTAATTGTACACTTTAAATAGGTGAATTGTTATTTAAAATGAGCATGCCAGAATAGCTAAGAATAGATTGCAAAGAAAGAGATATAGGGGAGGGGGTATTGGAGGGGAGCAACTAACACAACCAGCGACTAAAACATAGTACAAAGCCTCACTATTTAAATAATGTTATAGTGGCCCATGAATAGTTCAATGAAACAAAATAGAAAGTCCATAAATACATGTGGAAATCTAGTATATGATGAAGATGGCATCAAAAATCACTGGAGTATAAATGGCCTTTCTAATAAATAGTCTTGGGATAAGTGAATACCCATTTTGCAAAAGATAAAATTAGGATGCACCTCTCATACTGTACGCAAGAATGGACTGAAGGTGAAACCATGGGAGTAGTAGAAGAAAACCTGGATAAATTCCTCTGTAGCTTGGATATAGAGAAAGGCTTTCTAATTAGGAGTCAAAACCGATGCAGTTAAAAATATGGTTGATAAAATTTGACTGTGTAAAAAAATCTTTTGCCCTGGCTAGTGTGGCTCAGTGGATTGAGTGCCGGCCTACAAACCAAAGGGTCACCAGTTTGATTCCCAGTCAGGGCACAAGCCTGGGTTGCAGGCCAGGTCTCCAGTAGGGAGTGTGCGGGAGGCAACCACACATTGATGTTTCTCTCCCTCTTTCTCTTCCTTCTCCTCTCTCTAAAAATAAATAAATAAAATCTTTAGAAATAAATACAAACAAAATTTTTGTCATGACCAAAGAAAATTAAAGTCAAAAGACATGATAAATTGAAAAATATTCATAAGCTGAGAGAAATATATGTATTACAGATAAAGGGCCAAAATACTATAGAAAAGTGGGTAAGAAATATGAGACAATTCAAAAGTAAAGGATAATAATACATAAACCTATCAAAAGAATTCAACTTTAATCATAATAAGAAATGCAAATTAAAACTTACTAAGGTAACCATTTCTACACGAGATTGGGAAAAATTTAAACGCTTGATAAATACTTGATGAGGCTGTGAGACAGCAGATCTTCCCACTCATTCATCACTGCTGAGAGGCAAAATGTACACTCCACCTGCCCCACGTCTTTGGAGGGGAATTTGGCACTATTTAACAAAATTTACTTAGATCTTAACTCTTTGACCTAGAAGCAATCCCAGCTTCCAGAGAGTTACCCTAATATTTTCAACATTACAAAAGTAAAGATGCACTAAGCTGTTCATTGATGTAATTACTTGTAATTACAAAATACTAGAAACTGTCCTGACTGGTGTGGCTCAGTAGGTTGGCCGTCGTCCTGCAAACCAAAATGTCACCTGGTTCGTTTCCCAGTCAGGGCACATGCCTGGGTTGCAGACCCAGGCCCCATGTAAGAGGCAACCAGTCGATG
>PVJI01016990.1:0-36859 GCA_004026765.1 Micronycteris hirsuta
GTTTCCTTATCTCTATTGGTTCCCTGCAGATCTCTCCTCATTTGTTCAAGCAAGTTCGTTAATTTTTCGTCGAATTCTGAAAGCATCCTTATTACAAGGGATTTGAACTGTGCATCTGATAGGTTGGCTATCTCTTGGTCGGTTAGCTCTGGGGTTTTGATCTGTCCCTTTCTTTGGGCCATTTTTCCCCCCTTGGTGAACCTGTTACTGTGAGGGGGGCGGAGTCTTGGGGATCCCCTGTGCAGGGAAGTTCCCGGTAGTTGTGCTGGGACCTTAGCCTCTGGGGGCGGGGCCTGAGCGCACAATGGCACCTTCTCCGCTCTCCGCACCCACACCGCCTCCTGCAAGCACTTCGGGCCCCTCTGCGCTGGCTCCGGGGGTCGCTCCGGGGTCGGTGGATGGGCTGCACAGCTCCAATCCCCCGAGGGTCTCCCCAGCGAACTTTCCTGTGAGGCCAGGAGTTCCTCCGGCTGCGGACTCCACCCCCTCACCTGCTCTCGATCTGCGCCATTGAGTTGCGCCCCGCCTTCCCCCAGGTTCTTTCTGCACACGAATGCAGACCTGCTGAGTCCACCGGTCTCTCGGCCCCGCTGGGTCTGGATGAGCCGGGCGCAGACCGAGCTTCAGTCGGTCCCCGTCTGGGTGAGCTTCAGCCCCGCGGGGACCGCCCCTCCAACCGCGGTCCTGCCGTCTGCTCACCTGCTCGCTGCGGAGTCGCCGAGCGCTCTCCCTTCGCTCTGCACCTTCTGGCTCACCAAACTTGATGAATGTATTTTCTTTAATTCCTTGGTTGTCGGACTTCCTCTCAATATGATTTTCTGTCAGATCTGGCTGTTTTTGGATGTGTAGATTTCTGTTTTTTTCCTTTGTTTGGCTGTGCGAGGCGGTACGGTGCATTCACCTATGCCGCCATCTTAGGAAGTGAGCCTTGGTGTATTAGAAAACTTTTTTAATCTTAAAAAAAATAACAACTTCCAAAGAGGAAGGCCCATGTTTACATGTCTTTCTATTTTTATACTGAACTTCTTGCACTGCAACCTCATTAAAAACTTTTGTTTCATTTTGCAGAGGGATTCTGTATAAGAAACATTTATTTTAGTTTCTCAGGCAATGGAGTACCAAGAGAATCTCTATAGGATGCTGTTTCAATTATTAAATCATCTCATTTGGATCAGGATGAACAGTGGGATATAAAGGCTTCAACATATATCCTGCATGAAGTGAGCACAATACATACACTTCACTGATACCAGAAATAGAATCTTCTCAGTAGATCAACACAGACAAAGTATAGAAGAGCAATTATCTAATGAGTTTAATCAATGTCACTATTAATGTTGATCCTCACTAAATGTTTTAATCTGTCAATTGCTGAGCTTTTGGCATCAGGAATATATAAAACTGCCTCAAGTCTTCTTTACTGATATTGTATAGAGAGATTATATATTCATAATAGTGAATTTTCCTACAATTAATAATTAAATATATTAAATATTCTTATATATTTCCTATATTATAATAATAAAATATATTTAATATATTGTTAAATATATAATATATTAATATAACAACTATAATCTAATGTATTTATTATATTTATTATTTAATATATTATAAAATATATAAAATGAATATATACTTATTAGGCACATGTTTGGCTGCGAGCTAAGCACTGTGGAACATACAAAAGAATGACTTACTACTACTGTCTTTTCTTCAGTGAGTCTAGCAGGTAAAATGACACACAAATACATGAAACCAACCAAAAACAAAACTGTGTGATATTGAGTATTAGTGCAAATTTTCTCTCATTCTTAAGGCTTTAATTTAATTAATTGAATTAAAATTAAAATTAATTGTATTCTTAAGGATCTTTAATCTTAAATGCTATGCTTTATTTCTTACTCTGTACTCTTTTGTATAATTAGGATTTTAAAACATTTAATCCACTTTTATGCAGCTTTACTGAGATATAATTTACATACTACAAATTTACTCATTTTAAGTGTGTGATTCAGTAAGTTTTATTAAATTTACAGAGTCATGGAATCATTACCACAGTCTAACTCTTTAAAACGTTTCCATCACCTCTAAAAAAAACTCTTCATATCCATTTGTCATAGTTTGGATTTCCATGTTCATGTTTTATTTGTTTTTAATTGTTAAAAGATCAGTAAAGAAAAAAATAATGAAAGAGAATTTGACAGCAAACCTAGGAGGCAATTAATAAACTATGACTGTTTCTTTTGAAAACAATGCTACCACCCAAAATTATACTTTTGACACTTGTCTCACTGCGTCAAATTATACTGCTTCTGTAGTACATTTGTGCCCATTTCTAAAAAACACTTTCAGACCTTAAAACAACCCATTTATCTAGTTTTAAAATACACCTGGGTAGAGGAGAAGACAATGAGGGGATGCATGGTGATAAGTGGAAGGGAAATATAGTCAATAATATTGTGATAATTTTCATGATGACCGAGGATTACTGGAATTAATGAGGTAATCACACTGTAAGGTATAAAAATGTCGAATCACTATATTGTATATCTGAAACTAATATAACTGATATAATATTGTATACCAACTACACTTAAACTTTAAAAAGACAAAAAATACACCTGCATAAGTTGTTCTACAATATTTTTAGTCCACTGGCCCTTTCAGTAGGGCAAAGGAATTGATGGACGACGTACTCCACTTACTTCTGCCTTTCTAGAGAAAAGTCAACCAAATCTTCCCAGAATTGAGGAAAGCCATAGTTTTGATGAGATGCAACGAGGTTATGTCTACATATTTATGAAAAACAGAAATTCTGAATTCATTACAGGAACTAGAGAATAAGCATTGTTATACAAATTTAATTAATGATGTAACATAGCCTTCAGTACATATAGACCCTACAGGGCTTGAATTCTGACTGAACCACTTAAAATGTGGAAGACCTTATTCAAATTATTTATCCTTTCACAAAATAGAGGAACAATGCCTACCTTGTTGGGTTATTGTGCACTACCTTGAGCACTAAGTGAGACTGTGTGTGTCAAACACTTAGCGTTGAACAGAAAATAAATATTACTTATTTTCCTCTGCCTCCTTCTTTCTTTCCTTCCCTCCCTCTTTCCCTCCTTTATTTCTCTGTTCTTCCCTCTGTTTGTTCCGTCCTCCATTCCTTTCTTTCTTTTGGCCCTGCATTTGAATTCTTTCTAACTAGCTCTGAGAAAGTTGTATAAGATATCCATCTTAAAGGATTCATATCCAATAAATCCATTCCTGAACACAGTGTCACAAGAATGTAATCATGATATTCAAGCTGGCTCTTTCCCTACCCAAGCCCTTTCTCATCATCTCCTGCCATTACTTTTCCCTCCTTAAGTAGAACTGAGCTTAGATGATTCAAATCAAGTCTCCTGTAAAAACACGTTACTCAGAGTTGTATCATTACACATATTGTTGGGTTTTCCAGCCACTCACTCTCAATTCTTCTTATTTTATGTTAAATTATATTTTCCTTATTGGTTTTTGGAAAATGCTCTGTATGATCCATGACTGGAGAGGTATTGCTGATTTGACATTTTAATACCAAACAATTACTCTCTGAGAAAAGAGTAATGAACTTGGAGAATGTCTGAAATCTGTATTTTATTATGCATATGATAGTAGCAAAAAGGTTAATGAAAACATTTTGTTTAGGAGTTTCTTTCTCACACTTACTGCTTTGTAGCAAATGTGATTTAGCATGATCTCACGTTGTTACTGGATTTGTGCCTACAGAAACTGCTCTGGTAATGTGTTTGCATGGCACATAATTAAGTGCATGTTGTAACCTGCTCCTAATTATTATACACACCAGTTTGAGGAATGTGCAACATCCAAACACAAAATTAAGACCTATTTTATTCATTATGTCTGTCATGATTTTAAGAGTAGTCATTGACCTTCAAATCATAAAACAATGAAAGTCAACATAAAACGCAAAAGTCAAAGGTACCTGGGAAATGCTTGATAAAATAAACAGGTGAGACTTGTCAGTTAATGTTACTACTACTTGGTTACCTGAGAAGTCACATTCACTCATCAGTCCATACCAAATAGATATTCCTTATCCAAGTGTTATATGCCCAGCCCTGAGATAGGAGCTGCTGCACTTAAGAAGTGCCTTCACCTGTTCAGATCACAGTAATTTTTTGCAGGGTAGCCACAGCAAATCAGCAGCACAAAGTAGCAAGTACCTCTTGGAAACTTTAGTTCCAGAAATAGAGGTAGGTGCAGGGGAAATATAAGGACCAAGTGAAGGAAGAGTAATACAACAGAAATGTAGGAGGAAAGGGGTAATTATATAGGGCATTTGACCATTTAAAAGACTTTGGTTTTACTTTGAATGGTATGAAGTGTCACTAGGGAGTTGTGAGAAGGGGAATGACATATTGTTTCAAAGAGATTGATTTGGCTTTTGTATAGAGACTATACTGTAGTGGGGATATTGGCAGAAGAAAGGAAATCAATTTGGGAAGATGTTGTATTTTACAGGCAAGAGATTACGGTAGCTTGCACGGGAGTAGGTGGTGAGAACTGGTCATATTCTACACATATTGCAAAAAGGATAGAGTGCAGTACAATAATAACGATCTTCTATTACAAGCCCCTTGAAGGTTAGAACCCAAATAATAGTTGACTGGCCTTCTCATACCCATAACTCAGAATTATAAGATAATAAATGTATGTGAGAATTATGAAGATAATTATATATTCCTTTTATAAATTATTATTCTGTCAAATCTCCCCCTCTCCCTCGATTAGTTTCAGATGAAAATATATTCAAGCTGGTTTTACGTGACTAATCAGATCAATTATACCGAGTCAATCATTACAAAGCCAAATGGATAACAATTAATCAGTCCTATTCTGTCCTTATGACTGAATAAGGCCTGGTTTGAATAACAATTTCCTAGCATTTTCAAACCTAAAGGTATTTTGTAAATCATCTAGATTATAGATTTACAGATTTTTCCCATATAGAGACCTTTTTTAATATTGAAAAATGTAGGGGCACTTCCAAGAGAATAGTGGCACTTTTAGTAGCCATTTTGAGAAAATACATAACAAAAAGCTAGACTGGATTCAATATCAGTTTTGAGTATGTAAGTATTTTATGAATCTCAGCAGCATTTACATACACATATATTTACAATATGTTATTTGTGTTCTATAAAGACAATGTTCAGTAGATATATTAATTTATGTGCTACTTGAAATATTTTTGTTTGAGTCCTCCTCCACTCCTGCCCCAAAGAATCCTAGGTTCACAGGTTTAAACCACTGAGATTCAGTCCTTACTTTTCACACCCCATGACCAATTGTGCAGTAGGCAAAAAATTGATTCAAAGAGGCTAAGTGATTTAAGGAAGTTAACATCAGTACCAGGATATGAAGGCAGAGCTGTAGGATAGAGGACAAAGTCTTAGACTTGGTGTTAGGAAAACCGAGCTTGAAGCAAAGCTCTCAAGCTACTTCCCTATTCTCTTTGAGCCTCAGCTTTTTTAATCCATAAAGGGAAAATAGTAATACAAACTTTATAGAATCATGCTGAGGATAAAAAGAGATATTGTATATACATGTTCTCTTTTTCATTGAAACGTGATACAATGGGAATATTTTACCATTATTAGAACCTGGCTGCCAGTTGAGCATCCATGAATTATTTCTACCCTCTTTATGACAACACCTGGCCATGTTATTTCAATTATTTTGAGGCTAGAATCAAATAAAACACGTGACATCAATTTGCTCAACACAAGATAATAGCCCAAACCATTGCTGAAAATGAAGAGGATTTAAAGAGTCTTATGATGAGGACATTGTCTCAGTTAATGACCAATATTTATATTACATGGGTTTTTGCCTTGCTGTGTCTGTTTTTTAATTCGAAAAGGCTCAATGATGTTTCTTATTATCAAAATGTTCTTATTCTTGGGTGTTTTGGGTAGGTACTTCTTCTGTTACATAATGTTCACTAATTATATGGATGTGAAAATCAACTATAGTGGCTAAATGGAGTTCTCTCAAACCCAAAATTGTGGTTACCTTTACTGATAAATAATTTAAGGTAGAAGCAACTTCCAGCACATTCTTTGCTTGTGATAATCACATGACATGATATTATGTTAGTAGCCATTATTAAATATATGAGTCAAATCACCTGATTATAACTTTTATTTTTTCTAAAGGGAATAAAAAACAATATTTTTATAATTAATAGCAGATGACATGAAATCTAGACCCTCTGTGTTAGTCATACTCTCCAAACAAGCACATCAAGTTTTCCAGGCTATTACACTTTACTGTGCAAACACAGATTTTAAATATGTAGATATGAACTCTAATGACTTCCTGATGATTGTGTATATTGCAAGTACTTAAAGTGGGAAACAATGAGCCAATTGTTGTAAAAGATTCCTTAATTATGTTTACAGCATATGACACACAAATATATGAATGGTTTTATAACATGAATTGAGCCATTAGATACCAGTGTACCATTCAAAAGTTTTGTCTCTAGAGACTATGGACAAGACTTTTGAAGTTTGAAGAGGGAACAGGCAGTGAGTATTTTGGAGAACATGGTGAGTGAGCACAGGGATAGACTTACTAAGGAAGTTAGTGGATACAACTTTTCTGTTGCCCGTGGCTTGGTTGCTGCTGCAACTTTCTTACTAGCTTAGGATGAAGACTGCTCATATTCTTTCGAGATTATAGCTAAATTGAAGGTCATTGAGTATGAGGAACCAAGTCCCTTGGAACATGTTCCTAAGAGATAGGCATCTTACCTCAGTCATGCCTCAACACTAACTGTTAACTTATTAGCCCTTTGACATCTGCCCTCCTGTTTCTTACACAACTCAATAGTTGAAAATGAGAAGATTCTTTGGGCTAACACGGAGAGAGAGGAAATGAGAGGAGAGAGAGAGCAAGGAGAGAGAGGGAGTAGGGAGGGAGGAAGAGAAAGTGGGGGAGAGAGAGAGAGAGAGAGAGAGAGAGAGAGAGAGAGAGAGAGAGAGTTTATATCCATTTCCCTGAAAAGTTAATCTCAACAACACTGGATAGTTTTGATGTGATGAGATTTCTTATCTATACTTCTTGATACCTACTGCAGTGCCCATACCAGACAGTGTTGAAAATGTCATGGACAGAGTCTCATTAGTGTATGTTTATTCCTTTTAAAATAGAAACTCTCTGAGATGAGGTAGCATTTTCAATTTTTAATTGTCCTTTATATTTTGGTATTTTAGGTGCTGAATCCTGGGGTGATGTTTCTAGCCCAAGGAAAAAAGACAAAATATCATCAAAGACAGAAATCTCTTCTTACAAGTTTATTCTGCAATATGTTTCAATTTGGAATTATTTCTTCCTTGACAGCTTCCTCAGACCTGTAATTAAATACCCATTTCACAGGGCTATCTTGGGAATAGGTGAGATAATGCATGTAAAGCACCAAGCACAGTGTTTGGCAAAAAGTAAGTTCTCAGTAAATGTTACCTATAACAATCCGCCAGCAATTTCCTAACCAATAGCAACTGAGAATCGGCTGACTATGTGTCATGGAGTTGAGAGAAAGAAAAATAATAATATTTACCCTATACATTCATAGAATACTTTTCCCAAAGATCTTTGAGACACTTTCTGTTTTAATTAGTGAGGCATCACATTGGTAAGTAAGAGGAATTTCCCTCTCAAACTACTCAAAGAAACTAAGCCAATTATTTAAAGTCGCAGAATAAATGATTGGCAAAGTCTGAAGACATTTAGATCTTGTACAATAACTCTAATTTCGACGTCCTATTAATCATGCTAAACTGCTTTACTAAGGTCCAATCAAGAAAGTATATGAATTACTTGGTGTAAATTTTGTGAAAATAAACTGGGAATTAATTATTTTCTAGGAGACTGAAAGGGTCAGGCCAGTTTCCAACCCTCTGGACTTCCCATGACTCAGTTGTGGGGATTCACTTGGTAGCCCTCGGCTTAATCGAACCCTGGCCCTCCCTCCCCCCACCCAGGGCGCTGGGCACAATAGACACCTGGCGCCAGCCACAATGGCCTGTGGGCAGACTGACTTCTCCTGTACCTGGGAACAGTCTCGGCCCTTTACGGAACTCCTCCCCTACCTCCCACAGCTCCCCCCCCAAAAAAAAAAACACTGCTGCCTTCTCCCGGTGCTGAAGTCAACCCGGCTCAGCCTGCCTCTCAGCGCAGCATCAAATGAAGGCACTTGGATCAGATCATCCGGTTCCTCCAGCCTCGATTTCTCCTGCATTTCTCACAGAGACCTTATGTTATTTTTAAAGAATTTTTATATTTAAACAATTTTTAAGCTGATTGAGTGGAGCGGTCTCAGAAACATGGTTTTCTACTTTTCCACCCATATTTTTTTTTTTTACCATTAACTAACTGGACATCATGCCAAATTGCTGTCTCGCTATCATAGTGTCAGGTGATCTCAGGATTGAAAAGGTCAGGAAGAGCAGCCACTACGTGGAGCTAGGGCTTTTCAGAGCTACTTGTTAGCTTTGCAAACTTTGTCCTCTCATTTTTAGTTAGATAAACTCGCAACATTAGACTGTAAACTTTAGTAATGCTTTCCAGAGGTCAACTGTTTTGAACAAAGCCTCTAGTGTTCAAATATGACCTTGGGCAGACCAGCCGTTATGAATTTGGGGCTGTAATTGTAGCAACAAATGAGATAGTTGATTAATGGTCCAAGACACCTGCCAACAACTACTGCAAAAAGCATATTTAGTAAGCAAAGGATCACTCCTTACCCTAGTACCCTTCCTATGCAAGGAAACCCAATAGTTATCCATGCATTTGCTCATATCTTTCACCATTTCCCCAAAGTACTTAACTATTGAAATTCAATCTCAGGTCTGTGTGTACCAACTGATGCATTTTTGTTGTTTCCCCAAACATATTCAAAATGAGGTATAAAGTGTTACATTTTACAATATAAAGTGCCTTTTCATCGGGATAAGAAGCCAACAATTCTCATCAACAGTAAATAAAATGACTAAAGTACTCTTGTTTTGCTTTTTTCTTGGCCTACTCAGTGAATCAACCACATCACTTAAAAAATAAATACATATCTAAAAAGAAGAGGCACACTTAAACTTCTGTTGCAAATTAAACAATAACTCTAGGTTCAAACTATTTTCAAATGGATGTTATCCAGATGTTTAGATGAAGAAAAATGCTTAAAATTTCATATTTTGTTGAAGAGCTAGTTCAAGGGGGAAAAAACCTTTCAAGTGGTGATATTATTTTCCATATGCCTATTGCATATTCAGATCATTCTGTCACTACTTCTTTCTGTTTTTATGAAGAGCTTACAGCTACCCCATGATAAAACAATGTTACTACATCAAATTTCAGCTTTTAAAATACAATAAAGATATACATTATTTTATATTTTTCAAAATCAAAATATGCATTGATTTATTGTGGAGGTTAGACCAAAATTTACTTATGAGGAAAGGATTTGCCTGGGAATATAGATGAAAATAATATGAGTTCTCAGATTCATTTTAATAATTTTCAAGAACTCATTTGCTTATAATTTAAAATACTTATCTCCCCCTTTCTTACTTCACTAGTACTTTATTCTTATTTCAACTATCACTTTTATTTTATTTTACGAACACTGTTCTCATAAATGTCTCTCTAGTAGATTATGAGCTCCTTGTCAACAAGAATCTCTACCTTATTTTTATTTTATATTTTTAGTTAAAATTTGTTGAGGGCTTGCAATGTGCCAAGTCACAGTCCTAAGTGCTTTTATATATATCATCTCATTTTTAAGCACTGCAAAAAGTATCTACCCAGTAGATATTATCAAGATCCTTATTTTGCAGATAGAGAAATTGAAGTTTGGAAAAGTCAAATGAAGAGCTGCTTTGAAGTCTCAACAGTCTGACACTAGTGCCTTAGCTTATAATAATGCTACCTCTCACAAGCTTTGCAGCATCCCTTTTTCTTTCCTTTATTTTTATTACATGTTTCAGGTGTACATTATAATTCTACATCTGTATATACTACAAAATGACCACCCTCAAAAGTCTACTTACTATCCATCACCATACAATTAGGCACCTTCACCTCTTTTGCCCACACCATACACCATTCCCCTCTGGTAACCACTGATCTGTTCTCTGTATCTATGAGTCTGTTTTTGTCTATTTGTTTTGTTTAGATCCCACATACGAGTAAAATCGTATGTATTTGTCTTTCTCCTTCTGACTCATTTCACTTAGCATTATACCCTCAAGTACCATCCATGTTGTCACAAATGGCAAAACTTCATCTTTTTTATGGCTAAATATATATAAAACATCTCTATCCATTCATTAATCAGTGGACACTTAGGTTCCACATCTTGGCTATTGTAAATAATGCTGCAATGAACACAGGGGTGCACATATGTCTTCCAATGCGTGTTTTCGTATTTTTAGAGAAATACCCAAAGTGGAATAGCTAGATCATATGGTAGTTCTATTCTTAATTCTTTGAGAAATATCCACAGTTTTGCAATTTACAATCCCAACAACAATTCATATCCTCTCCAACACTTATTTGTTGCCATTCTAACAGGTGTGAGGTAATATCTCATTGTGGTTTTGCTTTGCATTTCACTAACAATTAGTGATGTTGGACATATTTTCATGTGCCAGTTGGCAATCTGTATGTCTTCTTTGAAAAAATATTTATTCATCTCCTTTGCCTATTTTTAAACGGGTGTTTCTTTTTTGTTTTTGTTTTTGTATCTGGTTGTTGAGTTGTATGAGTTTTTTCTTTATTTTGGATATTAACCCCTTACCAAATGTATAATTTTCACATATATTCTCCCATTCAGTAGGCTACCTTTCCATTTTGATGCTGGTTTTCTTCACAGTACAGAAGATTTTTAGTGTGAAGAAGTCCAATTTGTTTATTTTTGCTTTTGTTTCACTTACCTTTTGAGTCAGATCCACAAATGCATGACTAAGAGCAATGTCAAGGAGCTTATTGTCTATGTTTTCTTCTAGGAATTACACGGTCTCAGGTCTTATGTTCAAGTCTTTAGTTCATTTTGAGTTAATTTTTGTGTATAGTTTAAGACAGCAGTCTAATTTTATTTGTTTGCATGTGGCTGTCCAGTTTTCCCAACACTATTTATTGAAGAGAATTTTTTAATACATTGCATGTTCTTTGCTTCTTTGTTATAAGTTGATTGTCCATATATGTGTGCATTTATTTCTCGTCTCTCATTTCTGTTTCATAGATCTGTGTGCCTGTTTTTTAGCCAATACCATATCATTTTGATTACTATAACCAAACTATACTATTTGTAGTATAATTTGAAACCATGGAATCTCCAGCTCTGTCCTTCCTTCTCAAGATTGCTTTGGCTGTGGTCTTTTGTGGTTCCTTACATTTTTTAACTATTTGTTTTAGTTTTGTGAAAGATGTGATTGGGATTTTGACAGGAATTGGGTTAAATCTGTAGATTGCTTTGGGTAGTATGGACATTTTAACAATATTAATTCTTCCAGTCCAGGAAGATGGAATATCTTTCCATTTACTTGTATCTTCAATTTCTTTCACCAGTGCCCTATTGTTTTCAGAGTACAGATTATTCACTTCCTTATTTAAATCTGTTCCTAGATTTTAGTCTTTTTAATTTTGTAGTCTCTGAATTGTTTGGGTATCACTTTTGGGAGGCAAGGATGAGTTGGAAGACAGGACCACCTATTAGAGAAACATTCAAATAAAAGCCACCCAAGGGTACTGTAGGGGTCTTGTGGAGCCAGAAAGTACCTTATCCCCATTTAGCAGGCATTTAATCATTTTAATTCACTTGCAAACACCTCAGGTAGAGAAAACAAGAAGAATAAGGTATTTGGGTGGACAGACCAGAGCTTCAGGCTTACAGTGCTGCAGAATGCCAACAGAAACATGGGGGGTAGGAAAAGGATAGTTATCTATTTCCCCTGCCCCTGAATGCAGTAGATAACAAGGAGGCCTTTACCATAACTTCTACTCTCAGGCATGCAAACACAGAGGTTGTTCAACAAAAGTACTAGAAGAGGTTTCCCAGCCTTCAGTTTTATTGTATTTTATTTTTAAAGATTTTATTTATTTATTTTTTAGAGGGGGGAAGGTAGGGAAAAAGAGAGGAAAAGAAGCATCAATGTGTGGTTGCCTCTCATGCGCCCCCTGCTGGGGACCTGGCCCACAACCCAGGCATGCGCCCTGACTCAGAATCGAACCATCCACCCTTTGGTTCACAGGCTGGAGCTCAATCCACTGAGCCACACCATTCAGGGATAGTTTTATTTTTTAAGTCTTCTATTTTATAATGTATTTGTGTTATGCAAAGTGCTTTATCATACATGAGTTCATTTAACTTAATTGAATGAATAAATGAAAATAGTTTGTAATTAGTACAAGTATTTTATATGTAAATGAGTGCTTTTAATGTGCATAATTATAATTGCAAGGAGGACATTTTCTTTGTTAATATTCTAAGTATATTTTTCTCTTATACTACAACCAAAGGCCTATGTAAATGATCATAGATTCTATACCTATGGGGCCTCAGGTTCTTTTACAGTCCTTGTGCAATCTTGTCAAGTGTCTGATGCTTTGGTTTAGCTTATTTTACTAAATAAGACCAAATAATCTTATTTTTCCCATCCAGATAAATAAATAATTTTTGAAATGAAAACATTCTGTTCAGAAACTTTTAGGTGCTTAATAGATAAAAACATTAATGTCTTGCTTTTTAAACATTTACAATTCCACCGTTTTCTTGATCAAATGTCATTTGGGAGAGGATAATATTTCTTTTGTTCATGATTTTTATTCTTCACGATTTACAGTGTAAATAAACATTTCTATATAAACTTACTTTTTCATTCATCATGAAAGCTTAGCATATTAAGAAGTGAACAGAAAATGAGGGTTAGTTTCTACTCATCTCCAGTTTATTCACATAAATGATTAAACATGGAAGTACTAGGAATGGGTTAGGTTTAATTTTGAGTGCCACTAGTTATGAGCTGTGCAAAATTGGATGAATCATTCTTTTGATACCTCAATTTCTTCATATGTAATAATAGGCTAATAATAATACTACCAAATTTCACAAAACTGATGTGAGAATTAACCAACTTACACATAAAGCATATACAATAGTGCTTGACACACAGTAAACATTTGATAAATGTTAGCTGTTATTGTGTTACTCAAGTGGACATATGCCCATTGTGGTGGTAGACAGTGGGGTAAATTAAGCTAATTAGTAATAAGCATTAAGGACCTCAGAACCAAGGGTCAGATAACTGCTAAATGTTTTTTAGTCCTTTTCTCCCACATTTTCTTGAGGGCCAAAATTTTGGTTAAAATTGAATTGCTTAATCAAGGCAAAGTTTGTTGTTTTTTTTTTTTATCACATTTAATGGAAAAACATCTCCAACTCTACGGCTTAATCTTATTGTTTCCATTTCTAGTTTAAGAAAAACATTTGTTCTGCCCTGACTCATGTAACTCAGTTGGCTAGGTGTCCTCCTGCACAGCAAAAGGTTGCTGATTTGATTCCTGGTCAGGGCACATGCTTGGGTTGTGGGTTCAGTCTCTGGTTCAGGCATTTACAGAAGGCGAACAATCAATGTTTCTCTCTCACTTTGGTGTTTCTCTCCCTCTCCTTCTCCTTCCCTTCCCCTCTGTCCAAAAAAATAGATAAAATATTTTTAAAAAGAAAAAGGTTTTGTTCTAAATATGCTCACTATCTCTCTGTGTCTGTCTCTTTCTCAAGAAAGCACTTATCCCAGTAAACATGTAATTGCATCAGTGGGTTATTTTTGTAGCAGGATTTGTCTTCTTATAACTTCTTATAATTACAACATGTACTTAATTTTCTAATCAGTTTTAGAACCGGTATTGATAGGATACTGCCTTTGATATCTGTCACATGAGAAATTCAGTGCATGAACATATTCATACGTATAAGAACCTTGGCAACTCACTGAACTTGTCTGGACCTCAGTGTCTCCATTTATAAAAGGAGAAAATTTTAACTAGAGTAGATACTTCAATTACTTTTTTCAACTTCGAAGTTTCTAAAATTTAATCATTCAATTGACTAATCCATATTCGAGAGCCTATTGCTTGCAAGGCATTGGTCTGGCTGCTGTAGATATGTATTTTTTAAAGGTTTCCCATCGACATTTAGATACAAGAGTGAAATCAAGCTTTTTTTTGTTAGCAAATCCCAGTTTAAAATCCATGATCAACAATTTTGTCAAAATATTTTCAGAAATTGATAAAGAATTTTACTCTCCTCCCCTCCTGCCAGGCATTCAAAACAAGTTCAGACTTAAAGAAAGAGAAATATTTTCCAACTCCTATCAGACTATTCTCTGAGATCATGCTATTATTTTTTGACATATGTCAGTGATAACTGATCATTTTTAACTTGTTCTAGTTTGCCCTTATTGGGAAGAAACAAATATTTCATCCTGTTTTCTGTCACCAATTGTAACCAAAAACTACATTTCTTGTTTCTGCAGACAGTTCTGCCATAAATCTCTAATTGTGGTTAATGTTTCCCTCCAATTAGATAGCTGAATGAGCACTATGAGTGCTGTGCTCTTCGTTGCTTTATCAGTTAAAATTGTTTCTGTAGGGGCCTACCTTTTCACTACCTTCACCAAACATAATGTGTACTTGTGAGAAACATGAAATAGGAGGAGCGAGGGTGAAGAGAGGCTAGAGGAGTGAGAAAGGGAAACCTTTACCATTCAAATGTAGATGCCAAAGTAAATGTGAGGTGTGTGTGTGTGTGCCTGTGTGTAATAAAGTATAAATCTAGCCTTTCCCTAGTGGTTGCTGGGGAAAAAGGGTTAGACATGGTATTTAGTTAACAAACTAGGAAAACGTTTGCTTTCACTATTAATCTTCTCATACCCACATCTAGTACTAAAAGATTTAAATAAGGCAAAACTGTGAGGAAAGTTTTCTTACCTACAATTATATTGTTACCATAAAGCACTCAGCCAGAGCACTGGGGAGTCTTCCTCATGGGCCAGGATTGTGACATAGGGAGGGAGGTTCTTAGACCCAGCAGGTGAAAAGCTAACAAGGTAATTGGATAGGAAAATGGCCTCCCCCCTTCCAATACCAGATAGGAGTTGGGTATATGGGAAGGCAGGCACATGAACTATAGAGAAGTCAAAATGCTTCAAGAAGAGGTGCTAGACCAAGCAGGCCTGTCAGAGAAAAACTGTGAGAAATTTTACTTACCCACAATTATATTGCAATACCATCTTTCATATAAATTGAAAAAAGTAACATTCCTTAAACTATCCTTTGCCTCACTACCCATTCTCAGGACAGAAACATCTTTTAAGCCTTTATAAAACATGGTAGTAAGTAAAACCCTTATTCATTTGATGTTTCAAAAAGAACTAGAATGATTCAAACACTCAAAAATGTAATAGATTGATCAGAGTCTATGACACCGAGAAAGGACCCTAGAGATAATCTATTTCAACCCTGTCGTTTTATACATGGACACAGACCAACAGAAGTAAAGTTACCTAAATAGAAGTAAGTTGCCTCATTCACCCCAGCTGATTAGTGGCAATACCAGAACTTGAACTCAGCATTCTTGGCTCCCATTTAGTGTTCCTTTTTAAAGATTATATTTATTTATTTTTAGAGAGAAGGGAAAGGAGGGAGAAAGAGAGGAAGAAAAACATCAATGTGTGGTTGCCTCTCACATGGCCCTCACTGGGGACCTGGCCCACTACCCAGACATGTGTCCTGACTGGGAATCGAACCCATGACCCTCTGGTTCACAGTTCACACTCAGTCCACTGAGCCACACCAGCCAGGGCCCATTTAGTGTTCTTCATACTACAATTTGCTGTTCATAGCTATGCAATTTTGAGGTGTAAAGTTTCTTCCAAAGTTCATTTTCCTGTATTGTTTCTCAATTCTCATTTCTGAGGCCATATTTATGGAAGCTGCACAGTTATTTGACCCTTAACTCCTAAGTACTTACTGTGTCGATGGAATTTTCAAATTTTAAGTTACATAATGTTGGTACGGTTTGAGTGTGTAGGGCAGAAATTCTGAACCTTTTTTTAATCTCTTTTTCAATTACTAAAATTCTATGGCATACCAAAACATATTATACCTTTTAGCTGATCTTACCAAAAAAAAAAATAGGTATCATTTTGATTCATTCACACCGGATGGCTATTGTTGTGTTGGTTGTTGTCATTTTTTATTTGACAGTGTAAAGGAAAAGAGGTCAATGCTCCTGACTAAATAGTCAGGTATTCCATGTTTTAAAAATTATTGTACCACACTGGTTGAAAATCACGGGTCTAGGAAATGTCTCTATATAACTATGGTAGAAGATGTCATTACAATAATTTATGGAGAAGCAGAAACTTGATTACTTGTTCATGTTATTAAACTCTTAATCCAAGTTTTCATAAAGAAAAAATGTGCTTGTCTGATTTATAGATAAGACTGACTCCAACTAAATTTATTCTCCTGTAACAACCCCTCCAAAACAGAAACTGTATCTTTTTTCTTTCTAACTTGCTTCAGCACTTAGCATTACCTTAAATTATGTGATGGAAGTCCAATTAAATGCACATTCCCATAATATGAATACAAAATTAAGAATCAAAGTGTAAAATAACTCCTACTGAAGCTTGAGTGTCTTAAAGCATGCTCACAATAACCACAGGCCCTTCCCACATGGTCTCAGTTTATGGCAAAATGAATTCTATTTATGGCATCAGCTTCCTCCCCTGGAGATTTCAAACAGTTGGGAGCAAAATCTTCTAATGGTAAGTAAATGAAGTATGTGGTGTTTTATTACTGAAAAATAGGTACTTTGTGAGATGATGTTTGGAGGATCAAGGATTATCTTGTGACAATAGAGCCATTAATGTGGCTTTTATTTCACAGCACTCAGAGTCACAGAAACTGTGTGGCAGAAAGATGTAAGCATTAGGGGTAAAATTCTTCAGGTTAAGGCTGGGGCCTCAAGCTGTTGCTGACATTTAATGAGTATCATTCATGTAAAAATCTAGTACATTTTTTTATCAGGGAAATACTGCATGGAACAATATTTCATCTTCCAATAAAAACATCTGTAGATACTACAATAGATACAACGTCACGGGGGTGTTCAACTTGTGGTCCACAGGCTGCATGTGGCCCAGGATGGCTATGAATGCTGCCCAACACAAAATTGTAAACTTACTTAACATCTTTTTGTTCATCAGTTTTCATTACTGTTTGTGTACTTAATGTGCGGCCCAAGACAACTCTTCTTCTTCTTCTTCCAGTGTGGCCCAGAGACACCAAAAGGTTGGATAGCCCTCCTATGGCTCAGATTTAAAGATCAAATGCACTTGTGTCAAATGTTTTCCCTGTCCTCTCTCTTCTCACTCTCTTCTCTAATGCCATACTGAAGCTATTTGAGAACCAATGTGGACGAACATGAAAATGATTAGACAAGTGAGACAAGCTATCTTAACAATCACTCAAAATTTGTTTGAATGAGTACTGGAGAATGGAATCAAGAGCACTGAAAACGACCCAGTTAATATCTGGTCTAACAAGTCAGCTTCTCTGTTGTAACAAATTTTATTACTCTCGACCTCCTGTATATTCCACATAATTAATTGGGTTGGGGGACCATGAATGCTGATTCCCTCCCTTGGAAAACTTTCTCTGTATTCTGTATTTACAGACATTTTGTTACAACTGCATTTTCATCTTAAGGTTAAAACGACAACAACAACAAATACAAGTAACCAACTGAGCTTTGCCAAAAGAAGAAAAGAAGAGGAGGGTTTTTGCATTAATAGAGACTCCAAATATGTGGAGAAAAAAGAAACAGAGAACACTGAATTCTATGTTTCAAAGCAATTTCTTATACTCTGTATTTAAACCCAGGGCAACATTTGTTGCACCACATTGTAATAGTTCTGAGTTTCTCTTACCACAATGTTCTCAAAACCTAGAACAAGGAATAACACAGGGTGGTGTACAGGATATGTTGGTTGTATAAATAAGTGAATATTGCTTGTATAAATAAATGAAGGAAGGAAGAGATGAAGTGTTCCCAGACCTCTGGGAAGGATTATCCCATTATTTTGTGCTATCTATTTTTCTATCAGTAAAAATCAATAGATAAGCATTTCAATAATGTGCTCCAATCCATTTTCACTTGCAAAACACTTGGTGAACAAAAACCTGTGAAGTGTTCATTCTTCAAATCATTTGCTTGCCTCTATGTACTCCTTGTGCCTTATAGAACTCACTCAAACTCAGTGGTTTGAAGGATTTGAGCTTCAAAAGTGGCTGCTTTGCTTAACTATGTAATGATTTTTTTTTGTAGAGACTGAGAGGAACATCTACATCTATTGTTGAAATCAATTATTCCATTTAATTGTTTTGCACTGTGGGAGATAAAAAGCACTTTATTTCTTACAGGCCAACATACTTGAAAGTAGTGTAACAGATGATAAAAATTAGATGCAATTTTCAGTTATCCTATTTTTAAATAAGTAAATGATATTTCTTTTCTAATTATCCTCAGTGCTGACACAGTGGATTTCTAGAATATTTTTCAAAAAATTTTAATGACTCACAAATGTACTGAGGACTATAGCATGCTGCGACTTGTGAATCTGAGCAATGCAAGTGTACAAATTTAAAACTGGTTTAGTTGGGTGTGACTGATATTCATGAAAACTTAGTTTTATTCACATGTTGAGCAATGAAAGTAAGACCTTTAGTCAAAATATCTTGTGATAGGAACTGGTACTTGGAATTAGGTTTTAGTATAGTGTCTTTATCACAAATAAAAAGCCTCTTTTACCAAGAATAACTTAAATTTCACTATAATATAATAAAATATGGATGTGTGATTTATGAAATATCCTAGGATTTGTAAAAATTAAAGCCCTGGCTGGTGTAGCTCAGTGGATTGAGCGCAGGCTGGGAACCAAAGGGTCCCGGTTTGATTCCCAGTCAGGGCACATGCCTGGGTTGTGGGCCAGGTCCCCAGTGAGGGCCATGTGAGAGGCAACCATACATTGCTGTTTCTCTCCCTCTCTTTCTCCCTCCCTTACCCTCTCTCTAAAAATAAATAAATAAAAAATCTTAAAAAAATAGAATCAAAGTTAAAAAAAATTAAATCTTTACTTCTTCATCTAACCCAAAAAGTAATATGCAAAATCCACTGTGATATTTTACAGAATTCATCATTTTCTACTTATGATATTGTTAAATAAAAACACCAGAGGGGAATTTGGTCAGGGTAATAAATCAAATCATCAAGTTAAAGTTTTGTATTTTAACACCTAAACCCAATGGCACAGATTCAAAATCCTAATTTATAAATAATGTGCAATATGTCACAGCAATAAAATAGCATAATGAGCCAAAAGAACTAACTTCTAATATATGACATATTGGCCTACAGTTCTCCTGTAAGGTTTAATTACAGCTACTAAATTGCTATAAGGAAATGTAAACCCTTTCAGAGAATTTGGATGTCTTTGTCAAGGAGATTAAAACAATGATTTCTGAAAACTTGTGATTTAATTTTAGGCTTTATACACCTATAAAATAATATCTGGTAAGAATCTAGGGAACTGAATAAACTATCTATCTACACACCTATCTATTGAGAAAAAGAAATGGAGGGAGGCTTGAAGCAATACAGTTCTTTCAAATTTGATTGTTCCTAACATGATAGACATGTACATACACACTGCAGAAGTGTCTGGATATTTCTAATAAGCTACTCATGGAAAATGTAATGCCATAGTCTTTATTTAGTCTTCAATACTAAGCAGAGCTGTGTTGAGCTACAAAAATAGCAATCTTGTAATGAGCTATTCTAAAGTATTATCTTTTTTTTAAATATTTTATTTATTTATTTTTAGAGAGAGGGGAAGGGAGGGAGACAGAGAGGGAGAGAAACAGCAGTGTATGGTTGCCTCTCACATGGCCCTCACTGGGGACCCGGCCCGCAACCCAGGCATGTGCCCTGACGGGGAATCAAACTGGGACCCTTTGGTTCCCAGCCCGCGTTCAATCCACTGAGCTACACCAGCCAGGGCTAAAGTATTTTCATATGTGGGGGTTTCCTTATATTTTTTGGTAACATTCCTAGAGTTAGTTTAGGGCTCATGATAAGTGTTTTGTTTACTGATCAACATCCCTATTTGTAATATTTCTAGTGTAACCTTGTGTAAATGGGAATATTTTGGTGTTATGTTATTTATTTGTCTATATAAATATCAGAAAAGGCTTGTGGCTTCATAGAAATGGTTATATATTTTATGTTTCTTTTAATTGTCTTCATATACCAAATACCACCTGAAAGCAACTGTCTGAAGCGCCCCTTATGTATAAATGAATATTGTTCAAAATCTGGTTGTCATTTGACAAAATCTTCAATCTAGAAACTTCCAAAATAGATTCCTCTTGTTGCCTGCTAAGCCAAATGAAATACGTTGAATAAATGAATAAATGTATAAGTAAATTAATAAAATGAAGAAAGAGTCTCTCTCAAGTAAAATGTATGTCAGGGGACGATGTTAGATTTGTGTTGGAAGTTCTTGTCATTTATTGCATTTTAAGTATTAAGAGTGTACAGTAAATATCTATGAAGTTCAAGAGGGCAATAAGATGTGTATAAAATTAGCACAAAATTCTACGTTTCAAAAGTCTATACACCTGAATACTTCACCCCCAAAATACTTCAAGAACTAGAAGAAAGAGACCTGGTGTTTATGTGTGAAGCTATAAAGTGCCATGTACATAATGGAGGCACAATAAAAATAATTATCACTAACAACAACAATGTAATGAGTGAACTAGCTCCACCTCAGCCGAAACCATCCCTAACCAGTTGGGGAGGTTCCAGAGAATGACCTTTGTTACAAAAGTTTTATTTCAGTGTTATTTCTGCTGCTCCATAATTCATGCTATGATTAAGAGAACCTCCCTGTTCCTCTCAATTTTCACTCTGGTAAGAACCAACTGTAATTCAGCTCCAGACTCCCTTGTCTTTGTTAATCCTTTACAATGGGAAACTTTTTTGGCATTAAGATAGATGGATAGAAAGATTATTATCAATTAAAAGAAAATACAAAGGCTGAAAACTTTTACATAAAATATCCAATTCAAACATTGTAAAATATGTTTCTATGGTAGGGTATTTGCTCCACACAAATCTCAGAGAAACATGGAACCTTTCTATCCAGTCATAAGCTCAGTAATTCACCACACAACATGTATCTAGCAAACATAGATGTTGCGAAACTTCCAAAAGTCTGTATGGTATGAGAGAGCCCTAAACACATTCCAGGGTGTATGAAAAACATTCTACAAACTGGAAGAGTACTCTTTCGTAAAATCTTATTTGGAGATTTGATTTAGCCTTACTCATTTGTTTACATGTTGTGAATTCATTGCTCTGGACTGAGTGATGTAGTGGCCATCAGAAGTTTTATTCAGAAATCACATATTCTTGCAGTGATATGTATTGCTAAGTACTCATATCACTATCACAGCTGTCATTACAAAAAAAAGGTTTGTAACTGTTTTAGTGAAGCATTAGCTTCCTATTTTCTGTTAATTACTATCTAGAACACTACAGCTTTGAATTCCAGATTCTCAATGAATTAAAGGATGGTTTTGAAGTTCTTTAGAATCATTCTTAGGCTTTAGGAGATGACAATAAAATAACTGGTAGATTTGGGGAGAAAAGTGATTCATTAAAAAAATCTAACCATTCAAATAAATATGTTTGTGCTTATTACCAAAACACACTAATCTATTGGCCAAATCTTAAAATTCCTCTTCTATACCTGTGTCTGATAGAAGCAAAATTTTGTATTTGTAAATGCAATATACTTTTCCTGGTATGATTCCAGGAACCCAATGCTGTAGATTTACTGTCACATTTCCACTCATTTATTCTTTACAAAGGTATTTATTGAACACCTACCATATACAAATCACTTTGGTAAATGTTGTGGTTTTCCATCCTCATTGGGATTGTGCTGAAGGAACAATAAAACTTGTTCAAACATAATTATAATATAGGCAGTATGCGGTAACTGTCCTAGCATAGCAATGAGAAAGGCCACAAAGTGAGAGATCAGTTTTGTCTAAATGAAGCCAGATAGGCTTTTTAGAATTTGATTTAGGTCCTAACAGGTGAACATAATTTCAACAGAAGAAGAGGAAAAATCAAGACTTTCTTGAGGGAAGGAATGATATTAACAAAGTTTCAAATGTAGAAAAGTACTAGGAAAGACTCAAGAAAAGGTACATGAACCAGTTTGGCAGCAGCATTGACCACATATGAAAGTAGAGAGACACAACTCTATAAATTTTGTCTGAACTATATAAAAAATAAACTTTGTAGTGGACATTTATTGTGTAAGGCTATCCAGCATCCACTCCCTGTTTTAGAAATTCTATGGCAGAATTAATTTTCCTGTAACACAGATAGTCTTTTTTAAATTTAATTTATTTATTTTTAGAGAGAGGGGGAGGGAAGGAGAACAACTGGGAGAGAAACATCAATGTGTGGTTACCTTTCACTCGCCCCCTACTGGGGAACATGACCTGCAACCCAGGCAAGTGCCCTGACTGGGAATCGAACCAGCGACCCTTTGGTTCTCAGGCTGACACTCAATCCACTGAGCCACACCAGCCGGGGCTAACATGGAGAGTCTTAATAGATATATAAAGATATATAAATCAAAGTGTCTTGCCCTCCTTTGGTTAATCTATTTTCTTCTCTTACTTGGAATGCTGGATGTTTTCTAGTTTATGTTCCTTCTAAGCCTGGCTCTCTTCATTCGATCCTTTAATTCTCTGAGTTACCTATGTCTTTCCAATAAGCACTTCACTTTTTCTTTATTATTTTGTTCAGTTAGCGAGTCAATTTTGCTGCTTAGACCAAATAATCTGATAAAACCCTGAAGACAAACCAGTTCTACAATGAACAAAACCTTGATGGCAAAGTTAGGAGGAGGAATTATCTAATCAAATGAGGGCATTAGAAACAGTATCCCAGAAACACTATGTTGTATGGATTGGGAGGGTGAGAGACTGAAGGGAAAGGTACCAATTAGGAGGTTGTAGTAGTTTCAGAACCAGGCACTGAGGACCTGGGAGAAGGTGGTGGCTGTGATAATGAGAAGAAACATGTATGAGAGACATTGTTAGTAAAAAATAATTAACAGATGTTGGAAACTGATTTGGCATTGGCTTTGTAGGATATGGAAAAGCCAAAGATCACTCTGAGGTTTCAAAACTGAAGGAGAGGGTGATGAATGAGAAGTCTATGTGAGAGACTGAGGAAAAACACCTGGAGAAATATGACGAGAATCAGGGGGTTGCAATGTCATGGGAGCCAGTGGAGGAGACATTGTCAAGTTGTATGGAGTAATCAACAGTGTCAGAGGCTATGGAAGAAAATGTTCTACAAATAAAGAAAGAATGAATCCTCATCATTCTTCAATTTAGCTGAGACCTTAGAAGAGCAAGAATAGTTTTCATTATTGAGTGAGAGAAAAAGCCATTGGGAAACAAAACATGCTAGAAGGTAGCATTATTTGTGACCATCTAGAGTAGTGGTCCTTAATCTTCTTTTGTTTCATGGGTCCCCTGGCAGTCTGGTAAATTCTATGATACCTTTTTCAGAATAATGTGTTTAAATGCATAAAGTAAAACATGTGGGCTTTATAAAAGAAACCAATTATGTAGAAATGTAGTTATAAAATTTTTCAAACTTGGTGATACAGTGTATGTCTAATTTATCAATGTAATGAATAGCAAGACAATGCATTTAAAGTAGAGTCAATTTAAAATTGGATTTTATTTTTCAAAAGACATATCAGTGTGAAGGTTGTTGTTGCTCAGATTGAATAAAAACACTAAACTCCATAATGGTCTTTGGCCTACCAACTTCTGTGTCTTGATTAATTACTGATTATAGATATGGAACATGAGAAGGTAATTTATAAGCATGGGTCAACAGTGGGAGAATATGTGACTTCAGTGTTTGGTGGTTGAATGACCAATAGGTGCATAATTGTCTAATAGTTGGCTGTTAATGTGGACTAAGAATCTTTAGACAAGAAGACTGCAAACATGTACAGTGTAATAGCTACCCTGGTTCCAAAGTAGTAATGAGTGTAAGTGACATTGTAAGATATGTGCGATCACATTCATGTGATATGGAAATAACCATGATTTTTTATGGATGACACAGTTACAGGTACTGCTAATACAACTATAGTTTTCTACCTATATTCATAATAGAAGGAAATGGCAAATTTTAGTAGTTAGATGTTAGCGCAAATCAAAACTTAATTTCTCCTGATGCAAGTTCTGAGAATGCTGATTTCTTATGGGTAAATACCAAGTTAGGAATGCCTGCATGGAATGTAGTTTCGGCTGCAAGACTGGAGTAGAAACGAAATGAAGCAGGATGGTAGCCAAACTGCAAACTGGCAAATGTAGCTTACTGAGTTTAACTATGGGACAGGAAAAGAGAAATAAGAGTCAAAGAACTCAGAGGATAAAGACAAGACAGTTTTGGTTTATTTTAATTTGAGAGTAAAGAAACCAGAGCATGCATGTAGGTCAAGAGAAAGGATGTGGTAGAAGAGAGGAGATTGGAGATCACACACACACAGAAGGATCAGCTTATAGAGCCATGACCCAGAGGTGTTGAGAAGAAGTGGAATCAAGAGCACAAGTGGGAAAATCCTGGAAAGGGGAAACAGCACTTTTCTCAGATATAGTGGAGAAGAAGTAGAAGATGGTTTTCCATAGATTTGGAGGAATGAAACATTTATTCCCCCACAGTGTCCTTTGCAAAGAAGTTATCTCTGTTAATGAAATGGTTTCTTTTTTTAAAATTTATTTATTTTCAGAGAGAGAGGGAGGGAGAAAGAGCAATGTATGGTTGCCTCTCACATGGCCCTCACTGGGGACCTGGCCTGCAACCCAGGCATGTGCCCCGACTGGGAATCGAACCGGGACCGTCTGGTTCCCAGCCCGCGCTCAATCCACTGAGCTACACCAGCCGGGCTTAATGAGATGGTTTCTAAAATCAGCTTTGCAAAGATATTGTGCATCCTGATTATTTCATGTGTTCTAGCACATTGAAATAATTTTTTCTAAGACAATGACATTTAAAAATTACTACTACATCAGTATAAACAAAGATTACACTTTCTCGATGACACAATTGAGATTTCCACAATGCCCACAACACAAGACTTCTACCCAGATCCAAGAAAGTCATTATCTCCTGTAGCTGTTCTTTCCTCATGAGATCTTATTTCCCATCTACATCAAGCTTTGCTCCTATGAGCTCTTCTTGATCTCTAAATACAGTTACTATATTTTTCTATTAATGCAACCTCTGATTATTTTCTTAGATTCATTTTCAAATCATGATAAGAGTAACAACATAATTGATTGACACTTGAAACAATCTCTAGGGTAAGTATTTTTATAATGAAAATTGGCCATCTTCAAAAAGGTTTGAAGTCTTTAAAAACTTGTTTTTGATTGGGCTTTTTCTGATGAGCCTTCTCTAGAAAATTACTAGCACTCTTCTGCTCAATGACCAGACATGAACTATATTTACAGCACTGATGATTAGATGTTTGAGAAAGAGCAGTAAGTTCTAAGGTCTTGTCACTTGTTTCATTTACCTATGTTTGGCCTAACTATGGCATGAGGAATAGTTTCTGGAACATTATCATTGCTAGGATATTCACTATTTATTAAAAATAAATACACTACTGACATCCCTTACTAAGAGGGTAGAATATAGACTATTTCCCCTTACTGGGATACTCCATTTCAAATTCCCTAAGTCTAAGACACTGCCTAATAAAAGATAATCAGCTTAGAGAGCTGGAATAAATGTTTGGTTGGATCTTTGTAATGTGTTATTACTTGAGCAGGCTGACTCCTACAGGGCAGTGCCCTTGAATGGTATCTAGCACTTATGTATTTAAATAGTATGTCACTTGACTCAGTAACTTAAAGTTTGTAATTGTCCAATTGATTCTCGTTGTGTTACAGGTCATCTTAAACCTTCAGAGACAATATTATCATCAACATGTTTATCAAACATGTACTAGGTGCAGATCATTATGTTAGGCAATATGGGATTACAGCCCACAAATTAAAAATGGCCCTTGCGTTTTGGAGTTTATAGCCCAAAGAATTCTGAAATGACATCTGCCTTAGCCAGTTGGTTTTGACTCCCATTTCTCTCCCACGTTCTGGAACATTTTGGTGCTGCCCTTCCTACTACAGGGCAGAGTCAAGAATTCACACAAATAAAAGGGTGTTACAAATGGGGATTTTGCAATGAACAGAATTTTCTGTCCATGGCATCGGCCATTACCGCTTTGTTAGGTGTACCCCTGTTTTTTCTAGTAAAACCTGTATCCTGGACACCAACCAGGTATCAGTCACAATCATTATGTGCTCCATTTGTTACTGAAACTTCAAATTGAGAGCCCTGCACAGCGTCAGCTTTAGTTCAATAAAAAGTGCCCTTGGGACCTAATTGACTTATGGTTAAGAAAGGATGAGATATAATTGCATAATTAAAGTGGTATCTAAGTAGTGACTCTGCTACATGAGAATGTTATTCCTCAGCTCCACCTATGCATTACTATATGACCAAGTATGCATGACAACATCACAGGTGAAATGACATTTTGATTTTGTAAAGTTTTTGTACTCTTTCACCAAACTCTCTTTATTTCCCCACAACGCAGCCCAGTTTACTCTCTGTTGCTGTGAGTTTAACACATAAGTGATACCATACACTATTTATCTAGCTTATTTTACTTAACATGATGTCCTCTAGGTATATCCATGTTGTCACAACTGGCAAAGTTTCCTAATTTTTTTTTTAAGATTTTATTTATTTTTAGAGAGGGGAAGGGAGGGAGAAAGAGAGGGAGAGAAAGAGCAATGTATGGTTGCCTCTCACAGGGCCCTCACTGGGGACCTGGCCAGCAACCCAGGCATGTGCCCTGACTGGGAATCGAACCGGGACCCTTTGGTTCCCAGCCCGCGCTCAATCCACTGAGCTACACCAGCCAGGGCTAAAGTTTCCTAATTTTTAAGGCTGAGTAATATTCTATTATATTTATATAATATATTTCTGAACTTTGGCTACTGGAAATAATGCTGCAATAAATGTGGGGATACAGATAGGTCTTTGATTTTGTTTTCTTTGGATATATACCTAGAAGTGGGATTGTTAGATCATATGGCAGTTCTATTTTTAATTTCCTGCAGAACATCCACACTGTTTTCCACAGTGGCCGTAGCAGTTTACATTCCCATCAACAGTGCGCTAGGGTTCCTCTTCCTCCACATATTCACCAGCACTTGTTATGTCTTGTCTTTTTGATAATAGACATCCTAAGACGTGTGATGTAATATTTTATTGTGGTTTTGATTTGCATTTCCCTGATGATTAGTAACAATGAACACCTTTTTATGTACATACCATTTGAATGCTGCCTTTGGAAAAATGTATATTTGGGTCCTTAACCCATTTTTAATTGGTTTATTTGTGGTGTTTGTTTTTGCTATTGAGTTATATGAGTTTCTTGTATATTTTAGATATGAATCTCTTATTGGATATATGAGTTGAAAATATTTTCTCCTATTCCATAAGTTGCATTTTTATTTTGCTGATTTTTTTGTTCGAAGAAACTTTTTAGTGTGATGCAGTCCCACTTGTTTATTTTTTCTTTTGTTGCCTTTGCCTTTGGTGTCAAATCCCAAAAATCATTTCCAATACCAATGTCAAGTAGCTTAGGCCCTATACTTTTTTTCTAGGAATTTTATGGTTTCGGGTTTTATCTTGAAGTCTTATCGAATTTGAGTTGATTTTTTGTGTGTGGTATAAAATAGGGGTCCTGTTTCATTCTATTGCAAGGGGATATCCAGTTTTCCCAACACTGTTCATTGAAGAGACTGTCACTTTTCCACTGAGTATTCTTGGCTCCTTAGTTTACTGTAAATGCATGAATTTATTTCTGGGATCTCTATTCTGTTCCACTGATCTGTGTTTCTATTTTAATACTAATACTATGCTGTTATAAACACTGTAGCTTTGTAATATAGTTTGAAATCAGGAAGTATGTTGCTTTCAGTTTTCTTCATCTTTCTCAAGATTATTTTGGTGATTTGGGTTCTTTTGTGGTTCCATATAAATTTTAGAATTACTTTATCTGTTTCTGTGGAAAAATGCCATTGGAATTTAATAGGGGCTGCATTAAGCCTGTAGATTATTTGAGTAGTATGGGCATCTTAATGACATTTTGAAATTTATGCATCCATGTTTCACTTAAGCTCATTGAACTAGCTTAAAATGATGACCTAAATTAAAAATGGCACATCTGGCCCTGACTGGTGTGCCTCAGTTGGTTGGGCATTGTCCTGCAAAGCGAAAGTTTGCTGGTTTGATTCCCAGTCAGGACACGTGCCTGGGATGTGCTTCTGAGGTTACATTCATTTGGTTATTTTTCCTGTTTAATGTGCACAAGGATAAGAATGTAAATTTTACTATCATTACTTTTAAATTTTAAGTAAATAATTATATATTGAAGTCTTAATATCTTCATAGCCATACCACCTAAGAGTAATGCACTGAGCTCCATATGACAGCAATTGGGCCAAATATTCCCTCTGGATTACATTTCCAATGTCGGCCATAAGAGAATAAAGACATAAAAATCTAAAGTAAATGAGTGTTTACTGTTTTTAAAATTTTTTTTTATTTTTATTGAGAGGGGAAGGGAGGGAGATAGAGAGGGAGAGAAACAGCAATGTATGGTTGCCTCCCACATGGCCATCATGGGGACCTGGCCCGCAACCCAGGCATGTGCCCTGACTGGGAATCGAACCGGGACCCTCTGGTTCCCAGCCCGCGCTCAATCCACTGAGCTACACCAGCCAGGCCTGTTTACTGTTTTTAAACACACTACTTGTTTTTTGCAAAAATAAGAACATTAGAAAAATTAGAACATTCATTCTGATAGAACTTTCATATAAAACTTCATATGTTTTCTAGTAACAGGGGGAATTGTACAGTTAGTTTATTTCATTTTATTTTACAATTCAAGGTAATTTTAAGAATTAGTCTGGAACCAGGGATTTCAGGTAAAGCAGTTAGAAAAATACAAAACAAAAAAAAACATATTCTAATTAAACCATTATGTTGTTTCTGTAATGGTAAATTAAAATGAATTATATGCAACACCTCCAAAATACATGATGCTTTCCATATGGGCTCAGTGGATTATTTGCAAAAGAGTCTGAGAGTAGAGTTTTGATTTTGCAAATAGTCCAAAACTCTTAGGAAGAAAAGACAGTATTCTCCTGAGTTTTATAAATATGAATGTTTCACTTTGCCAGGGTAAAAACAGTCTTATGGTCCCGAGGGTATGGACAAATTATGTTCTTATTATGGGGGAAAAACTTTAGTGATTTTTCACGAATCAAGATAGCCTACAGAATCTGGATTTCTTTCACTGTTTAAACTTGCTTGCTTAAAAAAACCCTAAACTTGGCAGAGGTTTGACTAGTTAATTTTAACAAACATGTGCAAATGTGTTCCTTCATATTTTTCCTCTCAAAAAAAGTATAATATTTGTGAATAGTAAAAAATAGCTTCCGTAAGTCTATCTTACTGAGACATGGATGGAATATTGATGAGCTACAATCATTTTAAAGATATGTGTTTAAAACTTTGTTTTTTTAAAACCTTTAGAGGTTTAGATGCAATTTACATTCTACTACTTCCATGGAGGCACATTTTAGTTCTCCCAAAGGGGGAAGGACAGAAACGGTTCAACTTTTAAATGCTGAGAAACACTGGAACAAAATAATAAGCCATTTTGTGTCCTTCCATCCCCAAATTCCAATCCACATTAGCTCAGATGCCCCCCTTCAGGACCATATGAGTTTAATTTTTTTTTTTTGGTTTAGTAGTTTTATACACATAAATTTTGGTCATTAAAATTGTCCAAGTGAAGATTTAAAAAAAAACTTATTTCATTATGAAAATTAGTACAGATTCTATACATCTCAAAAAATACAGAAAGCTTATTAACTATAGTTTAAACACAAATATGTGACTTAACAACTAAAGAGATATGACCTATCATTTTATATATATAGTCAGCTATATGATTTGGGAGCTAAATATCTGGTTTCCACCTTCTGGTTTAATTTCTGCAGTCACCAGTTACAAAAAAAGAAAAGGTGGGGGAGGGAAAAACAAGGAAAATATTAGAAATTATTAGCAACTCTTGTAAAAGGTTAAAAGGTAAAAAGCTCTTGCCAAAGATTTTAAAAAAAATAAAGATAAAACTAATGGCTATATTGTAGATTTCAGTAAAAGTCACCAAAGACAGCTAAACACTGATCTTAGGTTTTCAAATGTACATAGAGAACGACAGCAAACATTTTGGGGAAAGCTGTTTTGTCTTATACTGTGGTTTACATCTATATCAGAGAGCAAAGGTAGACACTGTTTCTGGTTAGACCTAACTACATGTGTAAAAGCTCAATTAGTGTATCTTCTTTCTGGGAAGCTAGAAAGAGGTATGCAAGGTCAAATACCTTATTTATATACCGACCCATTTATTTTACAGAGACTAACTCTCAGAAGATTACCCAAGCTGTTAGGTCAAGACGGTAAGGAATTCGAAAGTTAACTGAGGCATTTAAGCCAGAAAAATGTGCTATTAATTAGAAATGCATTAAGAAGGCAGGACAACTATGACTGAACAACAATAAAAAAAAAGAACCCAATTTCTAAGAATGTGAATAAAACTGAAATGGGAAGAGTGAGATTAGTGGTAACTTATGACCTTATTAAAATAAACTTCAGCCAAATGTATTTTCAGAAACACAGTCGCTGAATGTAACTTCACTGCCATTGTCACAGTATTACACAAATGTAATGCATTATAAATCCCAAAGGGTTTTCTTTTTTTCATGTACATTCTGATGGAAATCTTACAATTTTTAAACAGGTTATCCCCAAGCATAACAATAAATAAAAGTTACATTTTTGTTAGCCATTTCACCTGAAAAACAAGTAGCTTGCTTATTTGCAAATGCTCCTGACTCATACGTATTGTTGCTTCTATTTTGAGCAATGCTAATGACTTGAATGTGCCCTTTTCAACCCCCAACAAAGGGCCATTTGGGCAGTTACCTTAGAAACAGTTTAAGAGCTCTTCTCTCTATAAAAATGTCAGAAATTTATATTTAGATCCATGTTTTACCCCCAAAGTATTTTCATGGTATTTTCAGTTATAAGATAGTACCTAAGTGAGAAAAGAGATTTGATATGGCACATTTTGTTGCACTACAAGTAATAAATGTTGACGTTTTAATCAATTAAATTAGTACTTTAACTTTAATTCCTTTTTAAAAATTATTTATTTATTTATTTTTAGATAGAGGAGAAGGGAGGGAGAAAGAGAGGAAGAGAAACATCAGTGTGTGGTTGCCTGTCCTGTGTCCCCAACTAGGAACCTGGTCTGCAACCCAGGCCTGTGCCCTGACTGGGTATCAAACCAGTGGCTCTTTGGTTTGTAGGCCTGCGCTCAATCCACTGAGCTACACCAGCCAGGGTTAGTTCCTTTTAAGATCCTAAAACTTTGAATATTTGTTCCAGTTGTGACATCCATTTTCCCCCATTTTGTAGTAGAGTTAAGGGTGAAACTATTTTGTTAGAAAGTCACTACCACCATCTACTGTTGGTATTTGGAACTACTTTGAACATATTTGAAATAATTATTCTAAAAAAATTTTAAAGAAAGAACACTGTGGTACAATGACTGTAAGACATTTGGAATGTTGACCAGACAAAATAGGGAAAAACTAAATAGTAAATGGAACATAAGTTTGCGAAAACAACTACAAGAAAACATTCATTTGTATATGTATACAAATAAGTCAGTAATAAGAATGTAGTTATCTTCAGGGATCCAAAGGAAGAGAGAAAAACTAATATTCTCAACAACCATGGGAATGCAATTTTCAGAAATGTTTTTGAGATTGTAGGATTTCATGGACCAGTAAATTCCCCATCCCCCAAATTATAGTGGCCAGTGATGGGGTTCAAAACAGGCTTCCTCAAGATGTGCCCCTTTGGTATGTGAGTTATTTTGAGCTGAAGGCAAGAGATTCCCCTGCAGGCTCACGAGAAACTTTTACCTCTCCCTTAAAGAATTTAAATCTGGGGCTTTGCACGTAATAAGAGTTATTGCCAGAAATAATATTTATGACTTACCTATAAGGCAGGGCAAACTTAATTATTCAACACCAGCTCTTTTTATTGTGTTGCAAATGACCTTCTTCCCTCTGTGAAGTCCAAGGCACCTTACCTCGTCTTTAGCTCGGAATGCCATATATACTTCATTTTAACTTTCTGACTCTGAATTCTCATGTGTATGCAGTTCCAAAAACAAATTTGGTTATTTTTCTCTTGTTAATCTGACTCATGTTGATTTCATCATTAGGCCAGCCAGAAGACCCTAGAAGCAGAGAAGAAAGTTTGTTCCACACCCACACCAACATAATGTAGCCAACTTATAATTTCACTAATTAAGATGATTATGATTCACTTTTATTTTCATTTCTGACACATACAAATGCCACAGTTTTGGAAGAAAACACAGCCCATTTTAAAATGTAATGTGGTTAACATTACAAAAAACTCAGTAGTCTTATTTTTCTCATTCTGCTAAATTGGCATTTGTCAAATAATAAACTGTGGGTTGGGAACAACCATTCTACAATATGCCAAACAGATATCAAAGAATAAAATTACATGAAGAAAAGAGGCTGTGGCCCTGTTAGGCTGGGGGATGGGGGAATTGATTATTCCCCTTTCATGATATTTTACCCCTGTTATGTAGCAAGTTTGGCATCAAATGAGATCTAACAGTACATAAGAAACAGTAAATCATCAACAAAATGAAAAGGGAACATTTCAAATCATATATCTGATAAGGGGATGGTATCCAAAATATATGAAAAACTAATACAACTCAAAAACAAAAAACCTAAGCATTCCAATTTAAAAATGGTCAGAGAATCTGAACTGCAATTTTTCCAAAGATGACATACAGATGGCCATTAGATATATGAAAAGATGCTCAGCATTGCTAATCATCAGGGAAATGCAAATTAAAACCACAATGAGATACCACTTTACACCGGTCAGAACAGCTATTATCCAAAAGAAAATATTACAGTGAATGGCAAAGATGTGGAGAAAAGGGAACCCTCATGTACTACTGGCGGGATTGTAAATCGGTGCTATGGAGAATAGGATAGAGGTTCTTCAACAAAATTAGACACATAACTCTCATATCCACTTGTGAGTATGTAAACAAAGAAAAAGAAAACACTAACTCAAAAAGATATATGCACCTCTATATTCATTGTAGCATTATTTACAATAACCAAGATATGGAAGCATTTACAATAACCAAGATATGGAACCATTCTAAGTGCCCATCAACAGATAGGTAGATAGAGAGCTGTGGTATATATATATATATATATATATATATATATGACATGGGGTAGATCGGACCCGCTGATACCCGTGGGTGACTGTGACCCAACGCATGTATGAATCTCATACCGAGACACGCGGGGAAAGAGAGACCGGGGCCACGTGGCTGATTCCTCCCATCTCAGGAAAAAGCCCTGTGGCTTGCCCAGCCAGGGTTTTTATCAGGGACATTAGCACACATTTACATTGGATTGATTATACATGGGATTAAGCAGAACAGGGGTAAGATTACTCATTAGCAGGGCATCAGGATGTAGATTCACATCCGGTGGCAGATAGGACCAAGTTAAAGTAATATGCAGGGCACAGCAAGCCAGAATTTTTTAAGATACATCTTTGCCAAATTCCTATTAGAGAATTTCCATTCCACAGACATGATCCACACTTGCTCACACAGGAATCACACAGAGCGGTGCTCAAAACGTGTAAATTCTCAGGACTGCGTGTTTACACACGTGTGGAAATCACTGCCACATCTCCCCCTCTTTTTTTTAAGAAATCCTTTTCTACAGGTATGGATTATGCCAGCCCACACGGGAGTGATTTTTCTTCATGCGGAGCTGAGCTCTGACAGGCGTGATTTTTCTGGGCTACGATTTTTCATGTGTATGAAAAGAATTTTTATTATGAGAATTTAGAAGCTGGATTAATTTGATAAAGTTTGTTACTTGCTGGTCCCTTTTACAACCTTGGGAGAATAAATTACAAATGTAGCAAAGCATACAGATTATAAATACAATTAGTAAATAACAAGTGGCTTGAAGACCCATAATTTCAGATAAAAATTAATAAATTAAATTTTAGGGTGAAGTCCGTTGAAATTGTCCCAGAGGGTTTTTAGATCCCTCCTTTTGCCCATATTTTTAGATAAAAATTAATAAGTTAAATTTTAGGGTGAAGTCTGTAGAAATTGTCCCTGAGGGTTTTAAATATTTCCTGTTCAGACAGTCATTGGATGTCCTGCAACCGCTGAAGTAATTCCAATTGCAGTCTGTTGATTTGTCCTTTTAGATTAGTAGTAAGGATATTTGATGTGTAGCTTGGAGAATCCTGGATTAGTAGATTCCCTTTTGATGATGAGAAATTAGGTTGCTGCTAGGGAAGTCTTCCGTTACAGCAGTTTTGTTTTTCTTGTCCACAGCAGTTTTGGAGATTTTTCTGTGGAAAAAACAGAAACAGACCCTTCTCTTCCTAGCTAAGGTGTGGGGCTAGGGACTTGAATTGAATGGGGTGATTGCTTGGACTAATATTGTAAATCAAAAAATTTTTTAAATTGTAAAAGAGTCGTGTTTAAATCTATGGGAGAGATATTCTGACCTCCTCCCCCTTTTTTCTTATAATAAATAGGGTTTAAAGTTTGTAAGGACTTCTGGTTAAAGATGAATAAATGTCAAGGGCTTGAATAATATATTTTCTCTGAAAATTGGCCAGTTTTTCTTGAGAGATTAGTTATAGATTTAAAGAACAATCTGGGTGTTTTATAAAAAAATGATCAGTTTTGCATATAAGACTCATGTCTATGTTTTAATTTTATTTATTATTACAACCCTGGTAAAGTTGGTGAGCAGATATCAGATTTATATATTTATTTGGGAAAAGCTGTTGCAGTAGACACCTAGTATTGAATAATAATACAGATATCACTCTAAATAAATTTGGGATAGAAACAGGATTTTAGCAATCCGGTCCAAGATTAACACATTATGTTTTAAAAATCATGATGAATAAATACATGATCTTTTAGAAAATATTCTTATATATTATATTAATTATATTCTTTACTTAAGTTTGGATTACTCTTTAAAAGATAATTTTGAGGAGCAGATTAATAACTAGATTGTAACATTAGATTAATTCCTAAATCTTTAACTGTAAATTGAAGTTTAAATATGAAGTTTATATTGTATGAAGTCTTGTATATCATACTTATTAAAATTAGAATATTGAGATAATAGTATTGTTTATGGCTAGAATCTGGCACCCTGCTTGCCAGAGGATGTCTTCTTATTAGTTAAATAGAATAAATTATAAATTGATAAGATTCCCTTAAAGACAGTAAGTAAGATAATAATTATCTGGCTGATGAGTGTTGTTACCCGACCCAAAGTAGGGGTCCTAGTGATGATTTGGCGATGCGGCGATTTTGGAGTTTTCTTTTTCTTTCAGCCGGGAGATTGGAGACAGGCTGCCAGTGGCTTCCTGCGGCAGCCAGGGGGTCTTGTGTATTCTGTGGAAAAAACATAGAGACACCTCCTTCCCCCAAATCAAACCTATACCTGGCCTTTTTTACTGTAAAGTCTAAGTTTAGATTAAAAAATTATAAATCCTGGATTTCTACAGTTTATTTAGAAAACACCTTCAATTATGGCTTTCACAGCAGGTTTAACAGATTAAACATGAAGTGTTTTAGCTTTCTTTATTTTAAGTATTAAAGAAAAATGAGGCTGTTAAACATGAATATTTGCTTAAAGGTGATAATGCACATTTGCCTATAAATATATTTTGGAAATATATCAATCTTGATGTTTAAAACCTTTACAGTATCTTTATAATGTGGGGCCTCTTTTTATTTTATGAGGCAAAAAATGTTTTACTGTTATTTTTGATATGGTTGTTTAAGAATTTTTGATGGAAGATAAAAAGCAAATTTTTGACAATTAGCATTTTTGCTGACTTTCTAGTGAAGGGGGTCTGTGGAAAAACCAGCCGGCCCCCCGTAGTCTTGTGAACTATTTTTAGGAATTGATAAATTCCTCTGGTGAAGCATTTACTTGTCAAGTGCCTTTTGTGACCTTTATTAGCCAATTTTTTTATGGGGAGGTAGCCAGTCTCCCCAATAACTGAGTTAAAAATTGGTGTTATGTTTTTCGCAAAAAATGGCTGGTTTTTTCCAGAAGACTGCGCAGCTATATTTTATTTTTATAATAAAATGGTCACGGCTTTGGCACAAGGAGGAATTAGATTGAAAACATACATATTTCTTTTGAGCTTACTAATTATTTGAGAAGAATAATCGTAAATGACTTTGGAGTAGACTGTGGGAACAGATTATAAGCAATACAGAATAATATTAGATTTTATTTCTATTGTTAGGGGTTCAGTGAA